>JAQPPZ010004935.1:0-306109 GCA_028583015.1 Wollemia nobilis
TAACTCAATGACCATAGGATCAAATGTTTGATTGCACATCTCTTTATAGTTATACGTAGTATGATATGGATCAATTTGGTCTAAGCATGAAGCTAACTGCTTCACTGTAGCTTCGATATGATGTGGTGGATCATTGCTTTTATTATGGTTTATTATGATACCATTTGGCAGATAATAATTTTGCTGCACTGCCATATAAGGAGTTATGGTGGGAATACTATTATGCATAGGGTTCAAAGTATGAGGAGGATATTAAATTTTATAAGGAATTGTATTTTGTTGAACATTTGATTGAGGCAAACATGGAACTTGTGTATTTTTATTTTTTAGGATGAAGAATTTAGGGCAAACACATGTTTAAAAATTTGAGAAGCAAAGTAGGGTTTTTAGAAGAAGATGTTTGCTTTTGATTGGAAGTAGTTGCAGCAGTTGCACCAAAAAATTGTTTTGGTGATGGTTCAGGCACCTATTCTTGGGAATTGTCTTTTGGAGGAGGCATATTTTTAGTATTATCTAAAGAGGGATCACCATCATTGGCATGTTGTAATGAAGTGTTCATATATGATTCAAGTTGTGGGTGAAGTTGAAAGGCTACTTCTAAGGTTACCTCCATCAAAAAATCACCCTTTGCAAGTTGGTCTTCTATTTCCAATAAATTAGATATGGCTGTTCAATTTTGATTTAAGAAATCACACAAATGTTGCATGGATTGAAAATGAACATTTCCTCAAGGTCCTAGTTTTGCATCCAGATCATTAATGGTTTCATCGTCTTCACTTTGGCCTATTTGATATTCTTGTTCTTCTAAAACTTCTTCTATTTCAGCTTCTACGTTAGGTTCAGTATCTAGCTCATATTCAGAGCTAGTTCCCACTTGTTTACCATTCCTCAGGTGCTTAGGCATCTTTCCTAGCGATGCTAGTTTTTGTTTTTGTATTTTTTTTTAAGCAAACAATTTACAATGCTTTAACCCAAATATTTACAAGATTTTTGAAAATGATATTAAATGGTTTCAATATTCTCCAAAGAGCCTATGGATATCATTGATAGGTTTTTAATCTCCTGGGCTCATATAGTGTTCTTCCTCAAAAGAGAAATCATCTATTAAGAGTTGAATGAAACAAAAAAATGTAAATTCTTTAGTTTCTGAGTTAACAGGTTGGACTTGTAACTCGTAACAATACTCTTGAAATAAGATCGCCCTAGGTGCCTTTTGAAATATTTTCTTTGTTCTAGGGTCACTTCGTTATTTTCTAAGTATGCTAAGAATCTGTGGACTTTTAAAGCTTCTTCCAAGTAATTATCCCAAGGATAAATGTTTGTGTGGATACTAGCTTGTTTATTTGCAAGCAACGCTCACACCCTCTTTTGATTTCAAATTAAGGAGAATAAAAACTAGGTCCTAAGGCTCTAGCAACATCAATTCTCCTAAATTCTCTAATTTCTTGGGATTTGTTTTCAATTATGCCAAAGTGTTTCTACAAATCTACTTTGCGTTCTGTTCCATCACGTTCATAGAAAATATTAACCTCTTGTTCAATAAGTGTTCTCCTAAGATCTATGAAGAAGGATTCGTTAAGTCTATTTTATACCATTTAATGAGATTTTGTTTTTGTTTTGTTTTTATGTTTTTGTTTTTTAAAGAAAATAAAATTTAATACTAATTGTGTAGTTCACATCGGGTTCACCAAAGAATGTAGGCCTAAAGTTTTTGCACCCCTTTCTCCCATGCTAATGGATCCGTACCTGAAAGGAGGAGGAAAATTGATGGATCTACAACTCGGATGAGAAGTACTTCTGTTGCACTCTCTTTGGTGTTTGTCAATGAATGGGGTGGGGTTCACTAGGAAACACTTGGTATGGTGGTTTCCACGCCTAGGTGAGGTAGTAATCTGATGTGTTCTTTGTTTTGAATCATGCACCTAGGATTTGGACAAAATGCAATTTCTACCTAACTATATGCAATTTAGTTTCAAATGAATACAAGGAATACAAATATATCTAAAATGTGTTGTATCATTTAACTAATATGCAAATGGTTTTATGCTAACATGTTCTCTTTTTGTATTTTTGTGTTTTGTGAAAATGTAATAAATCTATGTTTTTTTAGAGATTTTCTATTTTCTGATTTAATACAGATGCTTACAGAATAGAGAATGTAAATTTGATTGTGAAAGAATGAATTTTGAGAACCTACATAATCTGTATGTCTGATTTTTGATGAAATTGACTGCACTGTATGAAATCGGATGCAGACAAGATGAAATTGAACATACAATTTCAATTGATGAAATTGGATGCGTACGAATTCGTCTAAAACCTGCAATTTTACAAAAAAACATTAAATTTTGAAATTAGGGATGGAGGATCTGCATAGACCATAGTATATCATGGTCTGTGATAGTCAAATCCCCTCGATTCTTTTAGCCAACTGTAGAGTAAGTGGAAAATTGATTATTCTAATCATAAGATAAAAATGATAGATCTAGTAATAACAAAGAGTTACAATATGAAATTGCAAAAATTAAAGATGCTATAGTGACAATAATGTAAAATGAATGATCTAATTTTTGGAATTTTCCTCCTAGAATGACACATGTATGAAATTGTATGTTCTGTACAAAATTGTACGCAAAGTATAAAATCATACACAGTCAAATTTATCCAACGACTAGTTATGAAAGACAGAGAATAAAACTGAATGTAACAGGAATGAAATCAGATATAGCCAATTTCATGCAAATAATGGAAAAATGTAGTATAAATCAAATACAAGCAAAGTCTAAGTATACTAAGAATGATGCCATGGTTGTACACTCGTTGGATGATGATTTGACAGCAATATCTTCCACTGTAACCTGCAAAAAAAATCTCCAAAACTCATTCTATTATCCAAGCCTTCTTGCAAATATCATCAACCAGGATGATTAGTGTGGATCTGCAGGGTTAAATGGCTGCTTCAGTTTGAGTGATTAGGTGAGTGGCAAAAAAAATTAGGTTGTCAGACCAAATTGGGTTTTTGGCTTGATTTGGATGAAATTGGCTATATTTGATTTTATCACGTCATTTGATTTTATCGAGAATCTGGCAATGCGCAGATTAGATTCAAAATACAACTAGGCATCTAAATTAGGCACACGTGGGATTTGGACAAAATTTGATGCATCTGATTTCATTGGGATCATTTGATTTTTTTGAAGAGAGTACAATTAAGCTATTTATTTATATTTTTTGGCACAAATATCGAGGTAGGAGTTTTTGAGGGTTATTTACACGTTATTAGGATAATTATGATGTATTAATAATGTTAGTAATTTGGAGGTGTTTCAAATTTTTGCGGCTACATTGGGTATAACTATGTATAAATGTAGGATGGAGTCACATATTTGGAATCCAATTCTAGATAGACTAGCAAAAAAGTTGTCAGGTTGGAGAGGAAGTCTTCTCATCCAAGTAGGTAAAGCTCAACTTGTGAATTCTTCCTTATAGAGTATTCCCATTTTTTATGCCCCTTTTCAATATTCTAGATAAAATATATGTTAAAATTGAGCAAATTCAAATATCCTGCCTCTGGTCTAGATCAAAAGATATATAGAAGGCACTTTGCCCTAGTTTCCTGGGATCAAATATATTTTGCTAAAGACATAGGAGGAATGTGCTTTAGAAGGTTAAATTAGTTGATTGAAGCCTTGATGGAAAAAATAGGATGGAAATTATTGAAAAATAGGAAAAAAAAGATCCTCAAGGCCAAGTATTTATGAAATGGGAAATTTTTTTATAATCCAATGACTTGCCAGTTGGATCTCCCTTTTAGAACAATCTTGTGAATATTAGACATTTGTTATGTAAAGGGCTCCAATGGCATATTAGATATAGAAATCAGGTGAACATTTAGAAAAATCATTGGTTGAAGGACATTTCCCTCTTAGAGGACCTAGAGTTAAGTGCCTTGGAACATACTATATCACTCCATTTTGGTATCAAATTTGTTGGTTATATAACAACTAAAAATAGTAAAAAAATATAGAAATATTTATCTCTCACCCAAATTTGGTTGGCCATATTAATAATCTAAAAATATGGCTTCATTTGTATCCTCTGCTATCCTCTTATTTTAGTGATTCTATTATTTAGAAGGAGAAAAATAATGGAAATTACTATGTTAAGTTTGGTTACCATTTGCTTGAGATAGAAGGTAGAGGTTGTTTTCTAGTAAGGAAAATTTGGATTAAAGGGCTCATCCCTAAAATAGATTTCTTCTTATGGTTGGTGGCTAAAAATAGATAATTAACGAATGATAACTTATACAAAATACACATCCCTGTTGTAAATAGATGTTATTTGTGTGAATAGAATTTGGAATTGGTTCATCATATTTTTCTTGAATGTTCCTTTGCTAGACAAATTTTAGAGAAGGTTTTGGAACCCTTTGATGTTCCTTGGGTCTTCCCAGCCACCATAGGAGATATATGTGTGTAGTGGGATCCTCATTTTAATAGTGGTATATTGAAAGCTCTCTAGAGGTTTTGTCTCCCCCATTTTAGAAGGAGTGAAATAATACGTCTTTTGAATATAGGAAAAGAGATACTTTTGTGGTTGCTTTTCATATTCTCAATGTTATTATGGAGAAATCTCAAACCTTATTATTTCTTGAGGTAGCTAAAATTAGACTTGAGGAAGCCATAGTTGTTTGTTATAATTTGAAGCCTTTAATCTATGTGAATATATTGAGGTATTTAAGGCTAGAAGTTAATTGGGAATCCCCTCTAGATGGGTGAATCAAATTGAATCTAGATGGTGCTACAAAAGAAAACCTAGGGTGTGATGGTGTAGGTGAAGTTTTTAGAGATTCTAGGGGATGATTGTGCAAGCCTTTGTTGAACCCCTATCCATCTAATACAACCATTTCATTGAGGCTCAGGCTAGGGCATTATAGAAACATTATTATGGAAGGGGAATCCCTAAATATTATAAATATTTTGAAAGGAAAATAGGAAGTTGGTTGGAGCATTGCAGATATGGTTGTGGAGATGAAAGAGATCATGCAGTCCTATCACAACCTTTAGTTGAAGCATGTTTATTGGGAGGGGAATGGAGTTGTAGATTTTTTGGCAAACATGGGGGTGGAGGCTCAGGATATTATTATATGGGAAGATAATTTCTCACTTAAACATATTGAATTTGTGGCTAAGGAGAAGCCAAAGTAGCCCAATGATGTTCAATTCTAGTCAGAAGAAGCCAAATATTAGGGATCAAATCTTGGGACATACTGTTATGGGTGACCCAGTCTATATACAATAGACTTTTATGTATGTAAAATCAACTACTATCTAGTTACTCTTTTTATTGGTAGTGTATTTTGTGTGTTTTTTTATCAGGTGCTTTAGGTTGGTTCTTTATGATTGTTTATAGTTTATATGAACTTGGCACCCTATGCACCTTGTTTTCTTCATATTTTATGATCTGATTGTAAATAAGTTTATGTAAAAGTGATGGGGCCCTTTCAATCCCCTTCTTAACATATTAATAAAAAGAAGAAACATGATGAAAATAAAAATAATAGATGTTATATATATAAACAAATATAAATAAAATAAATCATATAAATATCAAGTGACATGAGTTCACTCGATTAAATTCTTTGACTTTCAAGAAGAATATTTAGGTTTGAATTTTTCAAGCATGTATAATTTCTAAGTTATTATAATCCCACTAACTATGTGGTTATAATGTAATATGAAAACCTTAAATTTTTAATATTTTTTATTAGTTGGATAATTTTTTTTGTAAAGTATAATAAGCATGCCAAATTAATAAATAGACATGAAACATAAGCTGCAAGCTTACTACAATGATGAGGGCTTTGGCCTCTATTTGAGAGGTCTAAGGTTCAAACTCCACTCAATATGAGGGGACTAGGACCCCTCATAAAAACTTGTGTATACTCTTCAAAAAATAAGTAGATGCAAAACATAAAATATTAAAATAACCTATAATTATACTACATACATGTGTTTAAAATATAAATTTTCATAGGCAAGTATATATACTTTATATTGAAAGTAAAAAATGAAAAAAATTAGATAAATAAATAAAACTAATCGAGAGTGCTACCTTGGTTCATTTGAACTCAACATGTGTGATGATTAGATCAAAATTGGAAATATTTTTTGTGTTTCTTCTCATTAATGCATCTCTCATTGACCCCAAATTTATAGGCTAGGCTTTGAGTTTGGACGTTTGTAATATATAATGAACAAAATGAATGCTAAACCCTAATTTCTATCATGGAATAAATTTGTCATCTCTTTGTCATCAATAACTTTACTGAAATTTGCAACCACTTTGACAAGGGTTATACCAAGAATTTTAGGACTTTGTTTAGTAAAATTGTCACAAGTTTGAGTCCAAAAAACTCAAAATGTTAGCAATGCTTTTGGTAGAAAAGACCCAAAACAAAAAAAGGACCAAATATTACAATTGTTACAAAGTTCTTAGGGAGATGAAAAACTCATTGATGATGGGTGTTTCTTGTATTTCTTACCACTATGATTCGTGTACATTCAACAGAGAGCATATATTTCCCACGTCAAACATCATAACATCTTCAACTAAGGAAAAACCTAGATCACAATAGAAAATATGGTATTCATTCTCTTATTTATTATAACACTAAAGTACCTCTTCAATTGGGTAATTCTCAAGTCAATAACAGGTTAATCATTAAATATCCCTTTTAAAATAAATCTATATCACATAGATAACAAGGTGGTCATTGTCATATTTATCATGAAAAACTTTCTCATGTTTATCATGAACTTTCTTTTACATCTTCACATTTAGAATCCAAGACAACAATAACCTTAACTGCTACTATTAACTAATAGTCCTAGATAGTAATAATATTAGTTGCTACTATGGATGCTAAACTTCTTTCATACACTCATTTTCCAAAGACTTATACAAATATAAGTTGTTGAGGATGATCATTTTCCATAAATTACTTTGCACATCTATATTTACATAATAAACAACAACATATGAAACACAATTATAAATATCTATTCAATAACAAAAAATAATTTTGGACTTTATAAATGAATAAGCAACATGCATATTATGACTATTTTGGAGCATCACATAGGGAATTAGACAAATGAATTTGCATTTATTATGGGTTTATAGTAAAAAGTGGTCTAAAATCTAAAGAAATATGCTTTCAATAATTTATTGTAAATTGCAAATATCTCACTTATGAATACTCGTTTTCTACAACCATGAAACATAGAGGCATCTCACATCAATCACATTTTAACAAAAATATGCACCATATTTAAACACATTATAGTCATTCTAAAGATTCCAAAATAAATACAAGGCATATTTCAAAATAAATATAGACCAATTTAATAACAATATTTTCAATGCATTCCTTAAAAAAATCAATTTTCCCCTTTTTTGAAGCTAAAATATTAGTAAGATTTTTTAGACTGCTATAGTTCCTGTAAGACTCTATACACATTATATGACTCTTTGGGAACTACATTCAAGCTTTTGGAATCATTGTTTAAAGTTCTTTCTTCCAAACCTTCTTTAGTATAATTAAACCTCTAAAAGCTTTAAGAAATTGTTAGCTTTTACTTACAAGTGATTAAATCAAAACAATTATACATAACATTTAAAAATATTAATTATTGGCCTTTGACATGCTTATTATTGAATACTCTAAACAAATTTATTAAATTGTCCTTCTCCTTCACAACTTATAAAGAGAAGCCCGTGACAGTTCCCTGCTAAGCAATATAGCTAAGAAAATTGAAACACAAAAGAACAAAACAATTAAAAATAATCTAATATTTGATAACATCAAGGATTTAACAAAAAATCACTCAGTCTAACTATTCACAAAGAATCTATTATTTTTTTAAAGCGAAAAACCCATTGTAGGGCCGCCTTGGTCTAAGACACCACGAACAGGGGGTTCTACACCGTCAAATTCACTTGGGGGTCGCACCCAGCCCTGCCCGCACCAACATTATCAATTGGATTTTGGGTACCCAATTCAACTTTTTGGTAGGGTGGAGATCTGAACTTGGGACCTCCCTTGGAGTATTGCCCTCTCCTCTCCAACTCACCTACAACACCTAGGTGCAAAGAAACAATTATTGAAGGAAACACTACATTGATATATTATCATTCTAGCTTGACTAATATTCAAAGAAAAAACTCTAATTTTAGGAGCAATAAAATTAAAAAACCCTACTTGAATTGAGTCACATAACATTGAACCTTATAGTTTAAGAGATAAGCCATTAGGGTATTGGTAATATTTGCATATCGTTGCCAGGAATAGGCTATTAGTGGGTAAATACAATCTTTAATTCGATGAGATTTACTTTATTCTACCCTTTTTTGATCTTGATTCCAATATGTTGACCAAGAATTTGTTGGAGTTGGTAGTTGGGCTATTCACTGCTATAAAAAAGAAGGCCTCAAATTTGACCTTAGGGAGGGCTAGGTATTCCAACTCTTATGGTTGTATTTCATACAATTGTATGATGTATGAGAAAGTGATGGAGTGTTGTGGAAACTAGGAGTTATAGATGGAAAATAAAGAGCACTCTATGGAAAAAAATAACTACTTGGAGTGTTATCTTAAAATAATCCAAGAAGTTGATCTTGTTAGGAATAAAAATATGAGCAATAAATTAAACATAGAATAAAAAAATACAAGAGAGACATAGATATACATGGTTCACCCAATATGGGCTATATCCACAGAGAAAATAACCAGGCCTTTGTTTATTCTATCAAAAAAAAAAGAAGGGATACAACCTAAAACACATTCATTGTAACCTCCTCTTCTTTCTATCATAGTCTATTATCCACCAGTTTTCATACATTGTCCTCTTACAAAAGAGAGTTACATTTTAGGGAAAAAATGCTAACATAAAATCCTACCATCCTATTTGTGACCTAATAATGAATGGTCTATATTTACAAAGCGAAAAAATACATCTATTTTTGGCTTTGGGGGCACTACCCCTAAAACCTCACCATGGGGGAAGCGACAATGGTAGGGAGGCAATCCCCCCTACACCCACATTCATGGAGTAGGTCCAAGAGCAACTGAAAACAAGACCTATGGATTAGAAAGAATTAGGATCCACAACCAAAATACCTTGCTTATTAAGCATAGAATCCACTTAGAAAAGCATCTTTGTAAAATTAGGTAAATATTGCCCCCAAGGGCTAGGTAGATTGGTAATTGTCTATCTGGATAGACACTTACCAAGAAGAGACCTAGGTTCAAACCTTGGCGGCATACCTATTGTAAAGTAAGTAGTTTGATATGAATCCTCTTAGAGCACGCCAAACCAATGATAATGATACAAATCCTAAGCAATCTATGGTCCTACTCACATCGAGTAATCAATAATGAGGTAATATAGGTTTGTTGGGAGCAACCCCTATGGTTTAAACCCTACACTTGGCAGTTGCTAAAATAGTGTGGATGTAACCAAATCCCCTATGTATAAAAAAAAACCAAATATTTAAAAAAGGAGTGTATATGGATTGATAAATGATTGAAATTATTTCAATGGTAGTATCATGTTATATGGTTATTCTAAATCATTGAAAAATATAGCATAGGAGTTGAACACCATGGAAAAAACCCCTATCAAGTTAAAATAACTTAAGCTTATTCAATGGTAAGCCTATTTTAAAACTATCATTATAGCGAGAGCGGAAGCATGAGCTAGGAGTAAGTGCAACAATGAGTGTGAGTGTGAGCCATGAGTAAGTACAGTAGCGAGTGTGAACACAAGTTGAGAGTAAGTGCAATAGTGAGTGTGAGCATGATCTAGGAGTGAGTATAGTAGCAAGTATGAGTATGAGTGCAAGCGTGATCCAGGAGTAAGCGTAGCAATGAATAAGAGTGTGAGTCGGGAGTAAGTGTAATAGTGAGTGTGATTGTGAGCTAGGAGGTGTGATGTAGGAGTAAGTGTAGGAGTAATTACAATCATGATTAAGGAGTGAGTACAACTAGAAGGAAGTATGAGTAAGTGTAGTCAAAATTAAATGTAAATAAGTGCAACCAAAAGTGAGTGTAAGCATGAGATGAAGTAAATGCAGTAGCAAGTGTGAGAAAGAGCTGACAGAGAGTGTGCAAGTTGAGAGTGAATGAGATCAAAGAGGTAGTGTGAAACAAGAGGGAGTGCAAGACGATATTTAGTCATGGTAGAAGAGCAATGGATTCATACAGAGTGTATCAATACTTCAAATACTTACCATGAATATGTGGAACATTATTTCCAAAAAATTATTGAAGCCAAGGAATGTAGATAAAAAGAAGAGACAAGGACAATTGTGATCCAAGAGGGAGTGCAAGATGGGAGTGAGTGTGAGGTAGTAGAGAGTGTAAGCCAAAAGGAAATGTAAACTAAGAGGAAGTGTGAGTCGAGATTCAATCATGGAAAAAGAATAGTAGGTTCATATGGAGTGCATATATGCTTCAAACCCTTACCACAAATACATGGACTATTGTTTCTAGATTTTTTTTGAAATGAAGGAATGCTGAGAAAAAGAAGAGACACAGGAAATTGTGATCCAGGAGGGAGTGCAAGCTAAGAGTAAGTGTGAGGTAAAAGAGAGTGCAAGCCAATAGTAGCAACGAGTGCGAGCAGAGAGGGAGTGCAAACCAAGAGGGAATGCAAGCTAGAGTGAGCCCCATTGGATATTGTGGAAGGAAAATCATATTCGAAAGCCCTAATGGGAAGTTAAGATGCCCTAGCTAGAAATCAAAATTCCCTAGTTGGAAGTATGAAGGTCCAAGTTAGAGATACATAGAAGAGTGAATACATGGTAAGTTTGATCCAGGTAGTAGATGTTACACCAGAAGTAAGTATCAAGGATGATGTGATTGAGCATGATATAATGGTTCTTAAAAGTAGAGGGTTAATATGTAAGTTCCATAGACCATGGCTAGGGTATTTGGAGATTCAAAATTGGATCAATCAAGTGGAAGTGGGGATTGAATTCAAATTATTTTGTGACTTTTCCTCCTAAATATTTTTCCTCATATTTTCCAGCTTGATAAAATAATGGTTGGTGGCCCATAGTTTAGGGGAAGAGATGCACTTTATATGAGACCATGGAATGAATTGTTTTGTTGAGACAATTTTTTTAAGAAGCTTCCAACGTGGATTAGGCTTTTTGGGCTTCCATATCATCTTATAAATAAGGATGTTTTGAAGAATATTGAAAATGCCCTAGGGAAATTCATCAAGGAAGGACCAAATACTAAGGAGTGAAAGCATTCTATATATACTCGAATATGTGTTGTTATTGATATTTCAAAATATTTACCACAATCTATTAATATTAAATTGAGATCAAGAGAATGAGATCAACAAGTAGATTATGAAAATATTGCATTTCATTGCCACGATTATTTTGAGATTGGACATATGGTAATATTTTGCAAAAAAACTATGAAGAAAGAGATAAAAAATTCTAGCCATGAGATAAACTTCAAGACAAAGCAAGGAAATCATAAAATAATAGAATCTAGATCATATCAAGAATTTTCCACTCCAAAAGAAGAGGTAAATAAAGCCTATCTACAATATCATTTGGCAACTTCAGAAGGAATTAAATATTCAAAAGAAAATGTGAAGATAAAACCTAAAGTAAACACAACAAAAGAGGTCAAATTTATTTTAGGTAAATCATCTTCATTTTTCTCAAGTAGTATAGAATCCTCTTCAGGTAATCAAAGTGAAAATGGTGAAGATGTTATCCCTTGCACATTAAGGTTTCAAGAGCAGAATAATATAGAAATGAGGTTGGAGGAAACCCATAATAATTTAGGATTTTTAGGGAAGAATAAGAAGTTAATTGCTACAGAAGAGCATCCTTGCACTTGAGGGTTTCCATGGCAACATAAAGAATATTATGCTTTTGAGGTTATTCCTTGCACTTTATATCCTTCAAACCTAAGCAAACCTAAATATGATAAGTCTTACAATGAGAAATATGAGAATATTGAAGAGATTGATGAAGAGGAAAGTATTACTAAGAATGAAAAAAGAGAGGAAGATCCAAGAAGAAAAAATAAAGATAAAAAGAAACACAAAGGGATATTGATATGGGAAAATAAAAGCAAATATCACAAGTGTTAACAAGAAGTGGGGCTAAACCCACAAATAAAATAAAAAAATTAAAATTAAAATAATATCTTGAAATATTAGGGGAATGAAAAAGAACCCTAAAAATAGGTATTAAGAAATTATGAGGTTGTTATAGATAATATATTTTTGGATATAGAATCTAGGCAACAAATATTTTAGCCATTTGCATTGTTGAATTTCATCTTGACAAAATTTAAATTTTTTAAAGCATTTGATATAAAAGGATTTGATTGTGGAAACTTAGTAGTTTGAGGAAGACGAAGAATATCTTTGATAGAAGGGTAAATGAAGAATATATTTTATAGAAAGAAAAAGTTGGATATGATTTAATTAACTTGT
The DNA here is from genome assembly GCA_028583015.1 of Wollemia nobilis. Taxonomy (NCBI): domain Eukaryota; kingdom Viridiplantae; phylum Streptophyta; class Pinopsida; order Araucariales; family Araucariaceae; genus Wollemia; species Wollemia nobilis. The sequence goes on from JAQPPZ010004935.1 coordinate 12,534, forward strand.
TAGAAATGTAATGAGAGCAATGCAATATTTTTTTTTGTAATGGGAGTAACCCCAAATAGAAGCCACACATAGCTTATTAAAAAAATAAAAAAATTAAGCTTCTATAATAAATACATAAATAAATATATATACAAAGACCACATTAATCAGTAATTAAGTTACTCTAATAGTCTATCGTAATATGTGATGGGGTTTTCTAAACACCCGAGTTGGTATGACTTTGGGCTCTCATCAAGGAGACCCAAGTTCAAATCAGGGGAGGGTGGTCCATATTGTGCCCCTAATTGTTCTTCACATCTTACTTCAACAAAAAAAAGTGATACATTCCAAATCATTGGATGTTTTGATATAGTAGTTGAACTCCATAAAAAATCTACAATCAAAGTAAATATAAAATTAAAATAATTATTTTTAATATTTTTTTGTCGAGAACAAAAGGTTGTATTCAGGTCCCTCACCCTTGACATATATCACTCTTTTTTAAAGCTTGAGAGTTTGTAAAGAGATTCAATTCTTGTTGTAACATAAAAAAAGAACACCATTGCAATAAATATGACACATTGTATTATATTCAGGAAAGTGGTCCCTTGGGATACAAATTGACCCTTTGAGGGTGCATTTTACAATAAGATGTCCACAAGGGGTAATCCCTTTTACAAATCAAGGATGGTGTCTTTCATTCTTCTTCATGCTACAACAATGTTGGAGGTGGGTTTTTCGTGACCACCATGATGACCTTGAACTTGTTGAATCCTGAAACCTGCACACATGCAAATGACCAAGGGTTTAGTAGCACCTGTCATAATGAATATGATAAATGTAATGAAATGAATATTGTAAAAAATAGAAAACAAATGAATATTGCTTACATGAGTGATGATTTTGGAACAGCATAACATTAGCATTCCCCTCCTCCCTTTTCTTGGTCATGTGATGGTGCCTTTATAGGCCTTTGAGGGTTTTGGAGGGAAGGATAGGTGGCAAGCCAGGGCTGCCAAGTGGTAGGGACTAGGCAGCCACCTATCCTAGGCAATTGTAGTGAGTCACTAGAAGTGTCTCACTTAACTAGGGAGATGTGGCAAGTGGGTAGGTGCAAGTGGAGTGATGTGTGGAGTGAGGTGTGAGATGTGGCAAGTGGGTAGGTGCAAGTGGAGTGAAGTGTGGAGTGAGGTGTGAGATGTGGCAAGTGGGTAGGTGCAAGTGGAGTGAAGTGTGAGGGATGTCCCATGTAGGAAGGGACAAGGGTGAAGTGGGTGAGGTGTGAGATGTGGCAAGTGGGTGATGGTGATGTGGCCAGGACACATGTCAAGTGGGGAGATAGGGTATCTTATGCTGATTTTCTAGATTTAATAAATCTAGAAAATATAAACTAATGTGCAGGAAAATACACCTAAGTTTAGACTTAGGTATATTATTTTATTATGCAAAATTAGAATGTGCAATGTGAATGAATGATGTGCAAGAATTATATGCCTAAGTTTAGACTTAGGCATATATTATTATGCAGAATTGTGATGTGCAATGTGGGTGAATAATGTGTAGGAATTATATGCCTAAGTTTAGACTTAGGCATATATTATTATGCAGAATTGAGATGTGCAATGCAAATGCCTAGATTTTGGTGTCTACAGATGCCCCTTTTTGTACCATATTGTGTAAAACACAATGTGGTGCAAAAACAAAAGACACCTAGCTTATTTGGATGGAGAAATGGACTCAAATCTTCTCGACGCAAAGAATGAATGACTTGAAAATTTTGATTTTAGCTTACCCCCTCAATTGGCGAATGGGTAAAGAATGAAACCCACGAGCCAATTGACCAAATGTGGATGATGAAAGGAGGTGGTTGATTGAATGATGTGGATGTGATGCAAATGTATGACATTTTGATCAACTTGATACCCCAAGTTTGGGATTGTTTGTGTTTTTGCAAATTTGCTTTTGGTTCATTGTTGGCAATTATTGTGGTAAAACCATCAACCACATTTGTGAGCTCGTGAGTCCCACTACTGTTAATAGTCACTCCTATGCATCGGAGCCAATGCACTAAGACCTCGATACTCGAGTGATTTTTGATTAATACCAGATTTGATTTGATTGTTTTTCGCTTTTGACCCAATGAAAGGGGTTTAAGGATAACCTTTTGCAAATTTTGTTTGAACACATTCAAGCTCAAATATTGAGGGATCTAGCTGATTTAATGCCATAGTGATTTGATTTTGAATGAGTGTCCTTATGGTGAGCTACCCATCCGACTGGATTGCATGGATTGCTAGTCATTGCAACCGCTAGGTGTATAGGGTAATCCACTAGATACAAGGTTCACTAAATGATGTGATGATGATGATGATGATGTTTGTAAAAATGCATGATGTGATGGATGCAAATGTTGGAAATAAAGATCAAGTTGGATACCCCAAGTTTGGGATTGTTTGTGTTTTTGTAAATTTACCTTTGGTTTCGTTGATGTGCAAAATGTGTGGTAAAATATTTGACCACGTTTGGAGTTCTTGTTCCATTGTGACTTTAGAAATTCCTTCCAAATGATGGGTTCAAGGAACCAATCATTCAGAAATTTGATACTCAAGTGATTTTTTATTATTACCAAATTGTGTTTGGTTGTTTTCCGCTTTTGACCCAACGAAAGGGGTCTAAGGATAACCTTGTGCAAATTTGATTTAACACAACCAAGCTCAAAAATTGAAGGACCAACCTGATTTAATTTCAAACATGATAATGTGAAATTATTTTGTAAGTGTCCTTATGGTAATTTATCCATCCTACCGGATTGCATGGATAACCAATCATTGCAACCACCAGGTTTCTAGAGTAAATTACTAGATACAAGGTTCACTCGAGATGATGATGATGTGAGATGATGATTTGGAGGGTTTTACAATGTTTTTGTAGCCATTTGCATTTGAAGGGGAGTTGTGTAAGATGGTCACAAATAAAATTCAATTTGTGTTGCCCCAATCATGGAAAAGATGCTCATTTTAATGAGCATAATTTGCATGATTGAGTGTTTTGAGTGTTGACTTTGATTATGAAACTAGAATTTGTTGATTTTGTCTATCCCTTCAAGCGATGAGTCGATGGAGAAGATATGAAATGATGAAAGCAATGAAACAAATGATAATGGTTGGAATGAAATGGATGTTTTTGTTTTTGTTTCAACTATGATTTCGGCCATTGTTGATAATTGTGCACTTCTATCCCTTGGAGCAGTCCAACCATATGGCTTTCTTAGGGAATTGAGATGATAACAATTCATTTCTTGCATGAGGTGAATCACTTTTCAAGGGCCTTATGGTAACCTATCCATCCTACCAGATTGCATGGATTGCCAGTCGCTGCAACCGCTAGGTATATAGGATAAGTTATTGTATACAAGGATCACTTGAGGCTAAGTGGAAGAAGGAAATGTACACCTCTATCCCTTGGAGCAGTCCAGCCTCATGGCCTTCTTAGGGAGTTGAGATGAGAGCACTTCTATTCTTTCAAGAGCCTGTTGAATTTGTTTTTTTTTACCAAAGGAATTGATGTACCTTTGGAGCTTTTTGCTTTTGTTGTTGTTTTTCTATTTTTTTTTGTGTTTTATATTGTTTTTGTGGTTTTTATGTTTGCTAATTGTTTTTTTTTACCAAAGGAATTGATGTACCTTTGGAGCTTTTTTTTTTTTTTTTTTGAGTTTTATATTATTTTGTGGTTTTTATGTTTTCTGATTGATTTTTTTTTACCAAAGGAATTTGGGTACCTTTGGAGCATTTTGGATTGATTTGACCAAAGGGGTTTATGCCTTTGGGGCTTTTTGAATTTTTTTAATGATGATTGTCCTTATGGTAATCTACTCCTCCTACCGGATTGTATGGATAGCCAATCGCTACAACCGCTAGGGGACTAGAGTAAATCACTAGATACAAGGATCACTTAAGGTTGAGTGGAAGAAGGAAATGCACATCTCTATCCCATGGAGCAGTCCAGCCACATGGCTTTCTTAGGGAGTTGAGATTATAGCACTTTGATTCTTTTGAAAGCCTTGTTGAGATTGAATTTGACCAAAGGAATTGGGTTACCTTTGGAGCTTTTTTGGATTGATTTGACCAAAGGGGTAGGTGCCTTTGGAGCCTTTTGAATTGAATTGACCAAAGGAGTTTGTTTCCCTTGGAGCTTTTGAATTGAATGTGACCAAAGGATTTTTTGTTCCTTTGGAGCCTTTTGAATTGAATGTGACCAAAGGGGTTGATTCCTTTGGAGATTTTTTTTTTTTGAATTGAATGTGACCAAAGGGGTTGATTCCTTTGGAGCTTTTTGAATTGAATGTGACCAAAGGAGTTTGATTCCTTTGGAGCTTTTTGAATTGAATGTGACCAAAGGGGTTGATTCCTTTGGGGCTTTTTGAATTGAATGTGACCAAAGGAGTTTGATTCCTTTGGAGCTTTTTGAATTGAATTGACCAAAGGGGCTTGATCCCTTTGGAGACTTTTTGAAATGAATGTGACCAAAGGGGCTTATTGGGGAAGGTGTAAGACCTTGAACCCCCCTAGTTGGTTTTTTGTGATTGTTTATGTATATGTGTAATGATTGATTGTTTAAATTTTTTTGTGTACATGTGATGAAATGAATGTCTTATGAATGAATGCAATTGGTGGTGATGTATGCAAATGAATGAATGGTGTTGCCTTATTAATCATTGTTCAAAGAGATTTTGAACCATTTGAATGAATAAGAGGTGTAGAGTGCAAAAGTGAAATTGAAGAAGGTTCTATGATTGTTCAAAGAGGTTTGAAATTTGAATGAATGGTGTTTATGAATTGTTCAAAGAGGTTTTGAACCATTTGAATGAATGGTGTTGCTTTATTGATCATTGTTCAAAGAGGTTTGAATTATTTGAATGAAGGTGTTGCTTTATGATCGTTGTTCAAAGAGATTTGAACATTGAATGAATGGTGTTGCTTATTGACATTGTTCAAAGAGGGTTTGAACCATTTGAAGAATGGTTTGCTTATTGATCATTGTTCAAAGAGATTTGAACCAGAAAATGGTGTTGCTTTATTGATCATTGTTCAAAGAGGTTTTGAACCATTTGAATGAATGGTGTTGCTTTATTGATCATTGTTCAAAGAGGTTTTGAACCATTTTTTAGCAAACTTTACCTTTATTGCTTAATCAAGGGCACCAATACGATACTATTGGTTTGACCACATTTTGTAGGATGAAATGGATTATGATATATGTGACTATGCGATGGTGGTATGGAATGGAAGCTTGTTTATGAATTTGTTGTCCTTAGGGATAAAGGATCTAGAGTTGTTTTGCAAAGACTCAAACATCCTAGTGATCTCAAACAAACTCGTTTATGATCTCACAAATCTTCATGATGCTAAGGTTGTCCTAGTGGTTTCAAATTTCTCAAGGACCAACTATGTGTGCAATGATTGTTCATTTCTCATCATGAGCTAGGTCAAACTAATCAATTGTAACTTATGCCAATAAGCTAGCTCATCCGAGAGCGGCCATAGGTCTGTACAAAAGAAGGTCGCTAATGTGATAGACGTGGCACCACGCGTAAGGATACCCCATTTCCAGGTGGGATTCATTCAGCCCATTGCTGTAATGAGGATCACCCCATGGTTTTTGAGACACTAAGAGTTCCAGGGATTCAAGCTCCTTTCCCTTATTTTATTGAATGGTTGGATTTTTGGGTTTGCTCATTTTTGTGATGGAGCAACATGTATTTTTATTGCTTTTTGGGAAGTTGCTCATTTTGAGAGAGAGAGAGAGAGAGAGCAAGGAGAATTTATTGCTTTGGGATGCTTTTGGGATACTTGCTCGTTTTGAGGAAGAGCAAGGGATTTTTATTGATTTTGTAATATTTTTGGGATACTTGCTCACTTTGAGGAAGAGCAAGGGATTTTATTGCTTTTGTAATGTTTTTGGGATACTTGCTCGCTTTGAGGAAGAGCAAGGGATTTTCTTTTTTTTTTGAAGGGTGAAGGGGGAGCTTGTCCTTTTGTCAACTCTGTAGCATTCTAGACCATGCACATAATTGGATGAACAGGGGAAACCTTTCACTTATGGCAATAGAAACTTATGACTTCATTATTCCCAAGGTTCACAATATTTTAAATGTGTTTTGATGTGTGTGGTCCAAGAGGAAACTTGATTGACCAGGAATAACTTATTGCATCTAAATATTGTTTGATTTTCAATGGAGGTTGCTTAAGACACTAGTGGTGGCTGAGTGATTGAAAATATTAGGATTTTGCTTAGGAAGCAATGTATTATTGTGACTGATGGGTTTGGTGATGTTTGATGTGAGGTGCCCCTGATTAAGGCAACAAGACATAGTGAACTATCAATTATTCATGACTTTAATGAATACAAATGGTATGACTATGCAAATGCTATGAAAGTGGAATGTGTGAATGCAATGAAAGTGGGATTGTGAATGCGATTTATTAAAAATGCAATGTGTATGAAAATGTTTTTGTGTTTTATATTTATTTTTTTCTTTTGGTGTTTTTGAGCTAAAATGTGACCAAAGGGGTTTGGTTCCTTTGGAGCTTTTTGAATTGACATGTGACCAAAGGAGTGCCTCCCTTGGAGCATTTTGAAATGAGATTTGACCAAAGGGGTTAGGTTCCTTTGGAGCATTTTGAATTGATTTGACCAAAGGGATGTCCCCTTTGGAGCATTTTTGATTGATTTGACCAAAGGGGTGTCCCCTTTGGAGCCTTTTTGATTGATTTGACCAAAGGGGTGTCCCCTTTGGAGCCTTTTGATTTGATTTGACCAAAGGGGTGTCCCCTTTGGAGCCTTTTTATTTGAATTGACCAAAGGGGTTTGGTTCCTTTGGAGCCTTTTGATTTATATTGACCAAAGGGGTTTGGTTCCTTTGGAGCCTTTTGATTTGAATTGACCAAAGGGGTTTGGTTCCTTTGGAGCCTTTTTTTTTTGCATTTTGAATTTTGATATGCATGTGGAAGGTGGTTTACTCCTAGGAGTTTGTGAAATGACAACTGGTAGTTGTTTGCGGCCTAGCAGAGAAGTCCATATAGGCACCCCCTTGCTCAACTATAGAAGTAGCTAAGGCTTGGGAAATTTGAGTGTAATGCTCCATGGATGCAAGTTATTGGTTTTTGTTTATTTGTTAGTTGTTTGGCTTGACTCTAGATTGTTACCATAAGCTAGGGTGAAATGAGGTGGCAAATGTGAAGGTATGTGTGTGAAAATGTGATGTGAATGAAAAGAAAATAAACACACAATCAATCAAGCAAACAAATGTTTTCTAAGTTTTTGCATTTTTCATTTTTTTTGAACTTTGGAATTTTTTTTATGTTTTTGAAGTTTTTGATTTTTTTTGTTTTCTAGTTTTGGTGTGTTTTGATGTTTTTGGAATTTTGAAGTATTGTTTTTTTTTGGACTTAGAATGAGGGAACTCAATTAAGGTGGTGATTAGGAACACTAGTGCCAAACATGATTTCTCAAAAGAGTCTAGGGTACACCGCTTAAAACCCACAATGTGTGGAGGGTTCACCTAGCTCTTCCACTCTGAATCGACAAGTGTTTCCAACAGTGGGAGGTAGTTTGAACATGAGTGACCTATTCCAACTTAAGAGAGTGCCCTATTCTATCTAAGATATCTAGGGGGTAAGCCGATGGAAGGAGGTGAATTCCAACGTCACCGATCTGAATTGGGGGTTGGTGATGAAGTCCAACCTTGCCAATGTTATTATGAAACATGCGAGTGTGTGAAGGTTTTTGTTTTCTATTATTTTTGTAAACAAAGTGCAAAAAACCAATCCTAAAATGCAATCTAGGATGCAATTTTGATTTAAATGCACACAAATGCAATATAAGGCAAAGAGCATACAGTTAACAAAACAATTTTTTGACATTTTTATGACAATTTTATTTTTTGATATTTTGACAATTTTTTTTTGTGTGTTTGATTTTTTTGTTTTTAATGCTTATGTAGAATGCAAAATGGAAGCTAAGGATGCAAAATGCGATGCAAATAAATAGTTTACCTAAAATGCTCTTATTATGAAAATGCAATGGAGTTGAAGTTGTAATTTTTTTTGTTTTTGTTTTTTTTGAAATGTTTTTCTAATACATTTTTATGTTTGATTTTGTAATTTTTTTTTTTTTTGAATGTTATAATGTTTTGAATTATTTGTTGATTTTGTTATTTTGTTTTATTGTTTATTTTTTTTTTTGTTTTTTTAGTTTTCTATGATTTTTTTTTTTTTTGCTTTTAAGTTTAGTTTGTTTTGTTTGTTTTTTTTGGACGATTTTTTTTTTTTGGAATTTGATTTGAATTTATTTTTCTTTTTTAATTTCCTAAGTTGATTTTTTTGTTATTATTAAATTTTTGAAAAATTTTAAAGTTTTTTTTGTTAATTTTTTAATTTTTTAGCTACTACAGAGTTAACTGCGTAGGTAAGGCCTACGTAGAATTGCGTAAGGCTTGTGCAAGCCTGATGCAAGCCTAACGTAGGCCTGTGCAAAATTGCACAGTTTTACGCAGTTAACTGCACAGAATTGTGCAATTTTACGTAGTTAGTCTACGTAGAACTACGTAAACTAACTACGTAGAACTACGCAGTTCTACACAAGAACTGCATAGTGCAAGCCTAAAAGGGAAGGGCCGCATTATTTATTTATTTATTTAGTTTTTAAATTAAATTAAAAGGAATGTAATTTAATTTAATAATTTTTAATTTTTTTTAAAGATTAAAATAAACTAAAAATATATAAAGCAAAGGTAGAAAGTTGATTTTTTTTTTAAATTTAATTTTAAAATGAAACTAAGACAGGCAAAAAATTTAAAAGCACAATATAATATATATTTTTTTAAATCAGAAATAACTAAAGAGAATATTTTTATTTTTATTTTTTAGAAACTAAAGAACACTTACCTAGATTTTTAGTGGAGGAGGATATTGTCAAGACAAATTGTAAACCCTGCAACCACATAAAAAATACAAAGAAAATTAGTGTTCGTGAAACCAATTAAAGAGGAATATGGGTAAGAAAGACCGTGATCGCCAAAATGTATGCATAAAAAAAACACCATTGCAACAAAAATAACACATTATATTAAATTAAAGGTGGATCTTATATGTATCATCATGATGTTAGAATATTAAATTTGTGTATTGTTATATGTTCAATTATAGCTTAGAGGGTTCCAATAGCTACTTTCAATTAACATGGTTAAAAAACATAGGGTTCCTCTTGGAAGCTACTACAAGGAGATTACGATCGAAGGTGTGTCATCAATGTCTAGTAGTAAAAGCACTTTTATCATTCCTGTTAACTATAGAAAGTGGAGTGGAGCCACTGAAGATAAATACATCATCCTTAAACTTGTTACCTTGGAGTAAATATCATCTGAGCTCATGTATTCTATCATCATACTATACTAAATGTGTGTACTTGGAGATAAATTGTTACGATGTTGGGATTATCATCACAAAAGAAGTAATGGAGATCAATTTGGTAATAGCCATCTAATAAGAGACATCATATATCCAAATTTGACAAGCATTGATCTTTTACTTGAGTAGTCATCTTGTAAGGAGCTAAAAAGGACTTTCCTGGAGGATAGCCTATGAAACTGTACCATCTAGATCTCTATTATACACTGCCATACAAGCACTACCAATAGAAGAAGTATTATCGACTACGAATATTTATAGACTAAATATTATTGTTAGCACTATGTCATCCAAGTGTGTTGTTAGAGTATCACTGTCATAGTCAATGACTATCATCTAGGAATGTGCCATCAAGCAGTTCACCGTATTCATAGGTATCAACACAAAACAAATCAACATTAAGCTTGTCATTGTAAATCTTGCTAACAAAGTATTGTGTCTTGGTTCCAAAGGGTTAGTCTTCCATCAAAGGAAAAGGACCACCATCTAAAAGTATTTGTTGTCTATTTTCTCTTGAAAACACATTACCCCTCTTTGTTGTTGTATTCTCAAAACTCTTTTCTATATCATGCCTTATGGCTTAACCTACAAGATTATTTTTGGGAATCCATGGATCCATGAAATGTGGGTTATTCCTTTGACTCTTCTTCAGTTCCTTTAAATATAGGGGGTAAGATCCATCATATTCTAACTGACCCAGATCCCTTTGCCTACTAACAAGCGATTGAATTCCAGAACTATAAGGTCATATTTTCCCTTCTCTTAATTTATCTCTTGAATCATCTTATTCTTCCTATATCCCAATAATTGATGTATTAGGATTTCTCACCTTAAATAATTCACCCAAAAATGAATCTAAAGGTAAAACATCTTATCTAACCATCATCCACATCAATATCAAGATAATAATCAACCTTATATTGACCTAGTCAAAGCTTCCTCCATCTCTTTAAACCTTAGGTTTACCTTCTATTAGTAAGGATAAAATAATGTAAATAGGAAGTTGCTCCTTCCTTTGCATTAATATTGATAACGATGAGAAGATCCATGGTAATAACCATTTTTCTAATTGAATGACAATATGCTTTATGCTTCTTGACAAACTCATATTCAATTCTAAAGTAGATGCTTTCTTGTCATGACCCGTTACCCTCCTAACCTATTTAAAGAATATTAATTGATATTGGGGATCAATTAATGCCTGATAAAAGGGGCATAGATCCTAAGGAAGCCTACAAAAAAAAATTCTAATAAAAGAATTTTATGAAGGACAGGAAAATATTAATTATCTTTTGGAGAAGATAATTAATTATAAATTAATTATGAGGTTTTGTGAAAGATAAATTTGGAGGATTACCTCTTGCAAAATTATACCAATATGATAAATTAGGTGTAAATTTAGTGGACCCAACTTAGATGGGACTTAAAAGGACTAGAGGATTTTTAAAATAATAAATGGGTTACCCTATCTAATGGGAAATACCCATGTGGCTTCCCTATATTGGTGGAAATCATGAGGGAGATTTCTCACCCTATCAAAAATAGTTCTAACTTTGTAACTATCCTATGCCTTAATAGTATGGGTTTTGTATTTGTCCCCATAAAAAAAGACACAAAACAAAAAATAAATAAGGATAACTTACCTTATCCTTGTAGGACACTTTTTCCTACTTTTGGAGTACACCCCACATGACTTGGTAAGTCTAATGGGTCCAAGGCATCTTTAAAAATAATAAAATAATAAGATCACTATTTGGCCATAAGTGGAGAAATTTCCCTATAAATTGGAGGCCAAATTATGAAAAAGGGCTATCTAAGAACTCTTGAAGGTCTAGGGAATATGCTCTCCACCATTGGCAGATCAGAAACCAAAAACTAGAAGAACTCAAAGGGATTTCCTAGTTGTGTAAAGTGGTAATTTTGAAATACTAGAAAAAATAGATGGGGAAGGAATAGAAACAAGGAGAAGATGAATTGGGTGCAAGAAGCTCTTTACAAGTAGGAGATTCTCTTCCTTATAATTTGGTCTGAATGTTTTTGAATTACAAACCAATCAATTTCCATTCCAATATTATCTTGTTTGAATTAAAACTTGTTGGGATGTCTTGTGAACTGACATAGCAATAACTTATCGGTGAATGTAATATTCTATTTTTATGAGATTATTATCGATGATTTCTTAACATGCTATCTATAGGTTTACTAATAAAATTTGATTTTCTTGCATCTACCTTTGGAACATGCTATCTATAGGTTTATCTTGCACCTACCTTTGGAACATGCTATCTATAGGTTTACTAATAAACTTTGATTTTCTTGCACCTATCTTTGGAGCATGCTATCTATAGGTTTACTAATAAACTTTGATTCTATAATCCGTGGAATTTTTATCCTTACAATTAAAAAAAAAATTATTACTGGGCCTAGAAGATCATAGGGTGGATATTACCCACCGATCAAAGTAATACACCATACCTCCTCGAACACCACGAGGTGGTTACCCTTTCCTTGTGCGAGATTTATTTTGTAACATTAGTACATCTACAATACATTACATGTGGGATGTATTCCCCTTGTCTAAAATAATGTGGAGTTGCCCTATCCCTACTGCCAAGGGTCATAGTGACCTGCGCATTATTGGCTCGAAGCGTGAGACAATGAATAGTGGAGAAGAAGTGTAGGTAGAGTTTTAGAACTTATATATTTTTATCTCCATTGTGGTAGACCGTATTTACCTTTGTACCATTTGATAGGATGAGGGTTTAGAATTGCAAGCATTCAGATCTGGTTTGGTGTAGTCTTATGTTCACCTGACAATCCAGTAATGGTTATCCATGTCGAAAACTCTTGATAGGGAACCTCTCTGGCCATAAATATGAACCCTTACCGAGTTTGTTACCACAAATATCAACATTTTTAGACTATCGAATGGCTGCAGTGAGGTGAAGGATTTGCTACCATTCACATGCTTTGCCATACTTGAAAAGAAGATCAGGAGAAGACCATTTCAACTATGATTTCCCTACAAAGATCAGTCAAATTTTGACTACATTATTATCTCTAATCAATCAAGTCGAACCCTACTCTCCTCGGTCTGAGTATCTCTGTAACTACATATGTCTATATTTGGTCTAGACTTCATGGCACCTAAACAGTTTGGTAAGATAAACCCTAGAGGAAAGATGCTGCCATGAAAAATGTGAATATCTGGATTTAGTAAAATTTCCCATAAGTAAACAGATAGCTACCCCTAGTTTTCTTATAGAGAATATAAGACAACTAAATGAATACTTCTTGTCATCATAAGGCCCTCTCAATTCGAGCAACGAACCTCCCAGAGTGTTATGACAAGAAAAGGGAACCTCCCAGAGTGTTATGACAAGAAAGGGGATTATGACAAAGGATGAATAGAATCCACCCTACTAAATCAGGAAGAGTAGATAATGTTATTAAATTTTAAGACTTTATTGAATTGTAAGTACAATGACAAGGATCTTATTTTCTAAGGTCTTAAATTAGAAGTTTAAATAGATGTATGTAAATGTAACTAATAAAAGTATGGAACTAGCTTTGGTTTTGAATTTAATAATTTTTATGGATTTAATCATTGGAATGGGATTTCACTCTTGAAATATCTTCTAAATGGCTAAGTATTGTGTAATGTAAAACCAAAAAAATTACTTTTGAGATGAATGAAATTATAGAACTTTTTGGGAATCAATTGGTAGAAAACTTGTTATAGTAGGTATACTTACGATTATCTAGGGGTAATTAGCCTATCTCAAATAAGGAATAATTATGCTTAAGTGGAAAGTGATCATCTCATGAACTAGAGGTATGGGGATTTAATTCATGAGGTGAAGGTTGATCGTATATCAATATCAAAGAATGAATAAGAAATTCACTCTTAAGGAAAGTAGGGATTTTTTCTTAAGATACTTCTCCAAAATATAGTCCAATGATTATAATTATCACCTATGAGATGTAATAATTCATTAGGATGACTTGAGACAGGAATCAATGGAACCCTTAAATGTATCAAGATACTAGAAGAGCAGTTGGATTACTTATGGGTATGAAAAACACCTTCCTATTATAACGATGACTCAAATAAAGGAACTGGGAAATTCCTTAACTGCATCGTAAACCTTTAGAAGGGACAGTTGTAGCCCTTGATTTGTATAATTGGCTTAAAGGGAATCCATAGTTGCCCTGCCAATATTGTAATGTTACATCTCAATTTTATGAATATGAGGAAAGAAATATTTTGGAGGCTGGGTTTATTCCCCACGAGGGTTCCCAGGATAAATCACTGTGTCATTCTATTTTATGGATTTATGTGATAATTTCTTGTTGTTATTACTTTCAAAAGAAAATTATATATTTGAATGAGGTGGTTATGCATGTTCCAAATTACTACAATATTTATATTGGGTACTATTTATCTAGTAGTTCATTTGTAACGCTAAAAAAAAATATGCTTAACTTCTGATGTGTAGATGGTTTATTGTGATGCAATGTTGTATTTACTCTATGGGTTAACTTGAATAATTATGAATGATACAACTAGCTAGCTTTATTTCTAGTAATTAATGAATATGTGGATTTATAAGCTATTCATAATATAATATAATTCTTGCTTAAGTGGATCTCTCATGTGATGTTCCAAATCTATGGTTATGATGAATAGTTCTTTATCATAAAAGGATCCATTAGTTTAAACTCTCCTCATAAACACTTATTATGGCTTAAGTGAGAACACATTGGAAATTTGGAATGGAATGAATTCCACAAGAAGGCAAAACTGGTCTTAAACTATAAACCAAAACCAACCTTATATCCTAAAGCGAAGAAGTGGAGCATGCATGATGAGGGGTACTCCCATGTTGAATAAGTATTTTCTTTAAATGACTCTTATGAATAACAAATCAGATACCTAAATGAAAGAATAGACAATAAGTCTTATGGGGTGTAAGGTTACATAATCATGTTTAAGATGACATTCCATGGATTCTTATCATGATAGTGATATGGTTGTCTTAGTGATCTCTTCTAGATGAAGAGGATCATATCTAAGATCTATGAAAAACCATTGATGAGGTTAGTTCATTATTATGGGTATTCCATATTCAAAGCATTCTCCTGGTCTTGGTGGACCATTTGGTGATTTTTCTTTTTATATGGGATCAAACCTTATGCTTGGACAATGTTATCATACCAATGGGGTATGAGGGTTTCATAGAAGCTGATCACTTCTACTTAAAGAGACTCTGATCAAGTCTCAATAGCTCTTTATGCTATATGCCTTGATAAGTTTTAATCCAAATGGAATAATTCTATCTTAGATCATGATTATGTCTCTTGCCTCATGGAAAATGTAAGTGTTTAAAAAAAGAAAAGAAAAAAATTAAGTGGTTGAGTAATGACAGCTAGGGTTGTTACATTTCTAACATGGGATATCAAGATAAAGGACTCAACCTATATGAGAAAGGCATCAACCAATCCCTAGAGATTGAATCCTAGTTTGGATGCTATGGAATAGGTTATATCCATAGTTGTAGTCACCCTTTTCCTACTTTTCCTTCTAATAATTAATATGAAGCCAATATTCCTAATAGGGTATCCTAATGATATTATTTCTATAAATCTTGTGAACCTAAATTTTTTGCCAATTCTCCCTTAATTACAAGATAGGTCTTTTATGTTGATTGAGTAAACAATGGACATCGATATTAGGACTTCTTAAAGACCCCAAGATCCTTAATCTAGATAAAGTACTAACCCTAACCAAGCATGAGGAATACACCAATATTTTGATAGAGCTTAAGGACATTCTTAATTGATCCTACAATGACATGGGATATCTTGATCCTTCTCTTGTTATCTACCATCTAGTCGTCACTCGTGATGCAAAACCTATAAAGAAAAAAATATAGAAAATAAATCCCAAAGTCACTTTGCTAGTCAAAGAGGATCTCTATAAATTGCTCAATGTTAGATTCATTAAGTCCAATGAATTTTTTCACTAGATCTCTTATGTTATCGCTATTGCCAAGAAAATTAATCCACATCAAAGTTGATCCTAACAAGATATTAACTATTGTCAATATGATAGTCCCTCAAACTCTAATCTAGCTTAGGAGCATCTACGATAAAATCTCAGCTTGCTGACAAGTGCCAACCTTTCACCAAGCTTTTGAAGAAGGATGTTAGGATGTTGATTGTCAAGTGTCTTTTGATGACCTCAAATCCTACCTTTTGTCTCCTTTTATCTTTGTCTCTTCTAATCCTTCTAGACCCTTGTTTTTATTCATGGTAGCAAAAAACCATGTCTTAGGAGATATGTTGGTATAGTACGATGAACAATATAGAGAGCATACCATTTTCTACAAGAACAAGACTTTGGCCAACAACAAAGTTTTTTGTACCCATAGAGAAGAAGCTTAGACACTATATTCTCAACCATAAACCCTTTGTTATCATGAGGGTTAATCCCTTGAGATAAGTAGGTAATCACATTTATCAAATTTGATCTTGAATTTGTCCATGAAAAGTCTATTAAAGGTTAGGGCATCACTAACCAACTACCACTTGCATCCTTAGAGGCTAGCCGTACCTTATCCATATACTTCCCAAACGAGTCATTAGTTAGCCTTTTAGTAGATCATCATAACTTTTAGGATCTATAGATTGATGACACTCAATATATCAAAGGGTCACTCCTCAATAATAGCTTATCCCTTTGTCCTTTAAGCTTATGTTTTTCTATATCAATAATAACTTTGAGTATGAGGCCATTATCCTAGGGCTCCATGCAAAATTAGCTCTATAGGTTATAGCGCTCTTTGTCTTTGGAGATTCTTGAATTTTAGTCAACTAAGTCAATGGTGTTTATCAAACTAAAGATAAAATGCTTAACCATACATAAAATATTATTACTAAATTTATGGTGCTTTCAACAAAATCACCATTGAAGCTACCCCTAGGTCTATCAATTACCATGCTAATGTTATGACCTTGGTTGCATCCCTTATCCCCTTAGAATTGGATGATGAACAAGCTATAATCATCATTTGAAAAATTAGGAAGCCCTCAACCTTACAGTCTAGCCATCTTCCTCTAAGAGTATTTTTTATAAAAGCATCTCCTTCTCTTGATCATTGGTACAAGGATGACATGTTCCCTGATAATTTGATCTCCAATGAATACAAAAACCTTAAGCAACATGTTTGTAAACATGTGATCATTAAAATATCTTATACCACCATTCCCTAGTATTCTGCTTAGGTTCTTAACCTTAGCCAAATCCCATGTAGTAAACAAAAAAGCTCATGATGAATCATGTGATGGCCACTTTAAGAGTGTAGTAATAAACACTACTACCTTTTAAACCATAAATAAAAAATATAATAATTGAAAAATCGTAACCATGTGATTGTATAGGTATTACTTGTATACAATATAAATGAATTTGAAAAAATACCTTTAAAATATATCCTCTAAAATATAATATTTTCATTACTAGCATTAAAAACTTATATTCACACTTCTTCCTGTGTCTTTCTTCGTCTTTTAAAAACGCCTTCCTTGTTCGGTTTTTGTTGCCTCTTCTAAATGAAGGTTTTTGAATTCCTACTTTTGGCTACATAACAAGAATCATCCACCCTACTCTTACAAATCATTTATTTTTTATTATTTTTAATATTGATAACGTTCATATTTTAAAAAACTATGCTAGCATTAAGGGTTTAATGCTAACATGTCCTAGGAGGTCTTATGGCTATTACACCCTAGGGGAACAGAAACCTTAGGAAGATAAGTGGCCTAATGGCTATATACGGAGAAGACTCAAATCTATTTCTTAAAATTTTTAAAATTTTAAAGCCAAGTCCACGGCCTATGGGGGCCACGGATTACTTTCCCTAAAGGGAATCTTTAACTTGTTTTTAATTTTCTATTTGTATGTTTCATTTAGTTTTTTTTAATAATTCAATTTTATATAGTCGTGTATTTCCTTAAAATTTGAATTTTATTGAACAATATACGACTTAGTTTTGAAATTTGAGTGCTTCCTTTTAATTTAAATTATAAATGCTGGAGCTGTTGAAACTGCGTGGGCTAACGTGAATGCGGTAAAAAGGAAGTCCTGACAGCGCTCGACATTGCAGCTCATTCTTCTACTATACTATCTCAAGACGATAGGCATAGCAAGTGTGCAGAGATAAAAGCTATTCTCGAAGCAGTCGGAGGTTGTGGGAGGTATTCAAGACAGTCCGAAGGAAAAGAGAGCAAAATCGTAGATGTGGACACGGTAGTGGCATCTCTAATTGCGACCATCACATTTGCAGCCATCTTTCAAATCCCAGGCGAAATTGAGGACGACAAAAACAAAAATGGTTTACTGTATGGTGGTGCGAAGAAACTGTCGAATCCTGTGTTTTTGTATGCTTTTCAATCTTTAATACTGTTGCCTTGTTTACCTCCCTGACTGTGGTGACGGCGTGGTTGCATCGTCAACGATTTCGAACAGAGCAGCTTTATGAATATCGATCTGGCTGACGTGTCTGGAATATTGTTGGAAACTTCAATCGTTTGTACGGGCCTTGCATTCCTATGTGCATACTTCCTTATCATTATTCCCTCCTCTAACAAAATCCTCAATTCCGATCTGGAATATTACATATATTATTATCTCACATGGGGCATGTTCGGGGCAGCATGCTTTGCACCATTGATTTGGTGGGCTAGAGTCTTGATGATGCTGATTTCTAGATTTTATAATTGTGTTTTCACTGGCAAACCAAATCCAGAACTCTTTACAAAGTCGGTCTTGCTCACTTGGTTCATCATCGGATTGATTACCCCACCACTAATCGTAATCCTGTATTGGTTCCTTCCCTAGATTTAAATTCATATGATCAAAATGAAATGTCACCGCGTCATCATTGATGTGAACAATTTTTAGGATTTTCATTGGTTAATGAAAAATAGGAAAAACATGATGTTAAAAATGACAAGGAAAATTGTTAATAGATAGAAAGTTTTTTTTAGATAGAAAGATTTTTTTTAAGAAGAAGAAAAGCTATTTATAGAAAAAGAGAATTAAAAAATAATAATAATAATTAAAAAAATTGAAGAGAACATATAAAAAAGTTTATTATTATTATTATTATTATTATTATTATTATTATTATTAGTAGGGATGCCTATTTATTAGGTAAGGCATCTATTGTAATTTAATTCAATAAAATTATAAGATCTAATCAAGTAATTAGATAAATAAAATTTTAAATATTGTAGTAATTTGTGGTTTATCTTATTTATTTTGTTTTATGTTTTTATTTTTTAGTTTTATGTTTGTTTTGAATAATTTTTTATTTTAATTAAATAATATTTAGTATTAGAGTTAGTTTCGTCTATTTGAAAAGAAGGTAGAGAAGGTTGTAGTAAGGAGTTTCGTAATAGAAGCAAAAGAAAGAGCAACAATAATAGAAAAACTATTGTATAATATACCAATAGTAGTAAAATATAGTAGCAATAATAATTTAGATCTTGTTGCACTAGCAACAACAATATAATATGGCTACTAGCAACAACAATCTAAATATTAGTCAATCTCAGATTCCTCTATTCAAAGGGAAGAACTATGATTTTTTAAGCATTAAGATGAAGATATTGTTTATTTCTCAAGATTTGTGGGATTTGGTTGAGAATGGTTACACAAAACTTGTAGTTGCACAAGCTCTTATCAGTTGGTCTCAAGTGCAATGAGATTAGTTAAAGGAGAACAAAAAGGACTCAAAAGCCTTTTTTTTTAATTCAACAAGTAGTACATGAGTCAAAATTTCTAAGAATTGCTACAACAACAAAATCAAAATATGTATGAGACCTATTGTATAATGCATATCAAGGAACAAAAAAGATAAAATCATCAAAATTCAGACACTTCGAAGAGATTTTGAAAATATTTTTATGAAAGACTCTAAATCTATGCAATATTTTTTTACTCAAGTGATGGGCTTAGTAAATCAAATTAGATCTTGCGGGGAGAATTTGTTAGATGAGAAAATTGTAGATTTTTTTTTTCGAGAAGCTTCCCTCCACATTTTGATCTTGTTGTTATTGTTATTGAAGAATCAAAGGATCTAACTTTGTTGTTAGTTAATGAGCTTATGGTATCTCTTCAAATTCATGAGCAAAGAATGAATAGATCCAATCAACAATATGTTGAATAAGTTTTACAATAATATTTCCACAATGGGGTGATCCCTTTTACAAATCAAACATGGTGTCTTTGTCTCTTTATGCTACAATCAAGGTGGGAGGTGGGTTTGTGAGTTGTGACCACCGTTGAAATGAGCTTTGCACCTTGAGTTGAGTTGTATACCTCCATACATAGAAGCAACAAAGATGCTAGTAGCACATGTTTAGAAGGTCATTAAGGATGGTATCTTTAATTTTTCTTCATGCTACAAAAATGTTGGAGGTGGGTTTTTCATGACCACCATGATGACCTTGAACTCTTGAATCCTGAAACCTGCACACATGGAAATGACCAAGGGTTTAGTAGCACCTATCACAATGAATATGATAAATGTAATGAAATGACTAATGTAAACAAAAATAGAAAACAAGTATATTGCTTACGTGAGTAACAATTTGGACAACATAACATTAGCATTCTCCTCCCTCTTTTCTTGGTCATGTTATGGTACCTTTATAGGTATTTGAGGGTTTTGGAGGGAAGGATAGGTGGCAAGCCAGGGTTGCCACGTGGCAGGGACTAGACAACCACCTATCTTGGGCAGTTGCAGTAAGTCACTAGAAGTATCTCACTTAATTGGGGATATTTGGTAGGTGAGTAGGTGCAAGTGGAGTGATGTGTGGAGTGAGGTGTGAGATGTGGCAAAGTGGTAGGTGGAAGTGGAGTGAAGTTTGGAGTGAGGTGTGAGATGTGGCAAGTGGGTAGGTGTAAGTGGAGTGAAGTGTGGAGTGAGGTGTGAGATGTGGCAAGTGGGTAGGTGTAAGTGGAGTGAAGTGTGGAGTGAGGTGTGAGATGTGGCAAGTAGGTGATGGTGATGTGGCCAGGACACATGTCAAGTGGGGAGACAGGGTATCTTATGCTGATTTTCCAAATTTAATAAATTTGGAAAATATAAACTAATGTGCAAGAAAATACACCTAAGTTTAGACTTAGGTATATTATTTTACTATGCAAAATTGAAATGTGCAATGTGAATGAATGATGTGCAGGAAAATACACCTAATTTTAGACTAAGGTATATTATTTTTCTATGCAAAATTGGAATGTGCAATGTGAATGAATGATGTGCAGGAATTATATGCCTAATTTTAGACTTAGGCATATTTTATTATGCATAATTGATATGTGCAATGCAAATACCTCGTTTTTGGTGTCTACACTTATCTGAAATGAGTTGCTATAGCTAACCTACATTATTTTTCATAAAAAATATGGATTCTTAATTTTCATTCTTTGTATTTTCTTCAATTTTTTGTGTGAATACAAATATTTCAAAATTCAACATCCTTAACATTTTCATAAAACAACTTTTACAATACCAAAAATCCACCTCTATTGTCTACGCATTGCATCTTAGTAGAGTAATATTTCCAAAACTTCATGCTATCATAGTTTGCTTTACTAGATCTAGATTTCTAGTTTCCTTCTTGAAGTATAAGTGCAACCACAAAAATTGTAATAAATAATTTATATGAAAATAAATTAATGTTATAAAATAAAGCAAATTTTTTAATCAATTTTATTTAAGCTATAAATAAATAAATATCATATATATATAATTTTTATTTTTTTTAATAAGTTATATGTGGCTTTTATTGGGGGCCACTCCCATAAAATACCAAAATATTACTTTTGTTGTAGCATACCTTTTTATCACAATTTTTTCATTTATTTTTTCTCTTAAATATATTTTTCAACTTCCTTAAAGTGCTATGTTTCCACAATCATCTCCTTGATATCATTTTGATTAAGAGATAAAATCTCACTTGGCTAGTTGCATTCTAAAATTTGAATTTAATCGAGATGAAGATCAATACCATAATTTGCTAATTTATCTGCTACTCAATTTTCTTCTCTATAAATATGCTCACATTTCCAAGATATTACCTCTAGTAATAGATGATGAACATCAACAATAATATTATTTTTTAAATATTTCTTTCAATAACTTTACATAGGTTTTTATGAGGGGTTCTAGTCCCCTCATACTGAGTGGGATTTGAAACTTGGACTTCTCAAAGAGAGGCCAAAGCCCTTACCACTGGAGTAAGCTTACAACGTATATTCCAATGAGTTTACACAAGTTTTTATGAGGGGTCCTAGTCCCCTCATACCGAGTGGGATTTAAACGTTGGACCTCTTATATATTTCAATAAGTTTACACATGTTTTTATGAGGGGTCCTGGTCCCCTCATACTGAGTGGGGTTTGAACCTTAGACCTCTAAAATAGAAGCCAAAGCCCTTACCACTACACTAAGCTTACAACTATAGCAATAATATTATTTTTTATCTAGTCTCCACATCCATTTTTATTAATAGCATAGATGATAATTTGTGAGTCCCCTTCAATTGAAATATATTTTTATCCTTTTTTTCTACTACAATTTTAATCCTTTTAAGAAGTGACCTAGCCTCTGCATAGTTATTAGTTGAAGTTCCATATGATTTTGAATGAGTGAGAAGAATTTTTCCTTCTCTATTTCTAAAAACACCACCTCCACCACTTTTTTCTAGATTTCCTTTAGAAGCACCATCAAAATTTATTTTGATAAACTCAATTTTTGGACATTCCATTTTACTATAGATCGAAGTAGATCCTTTGTTTTGATTCCATTGTCAGAGATGACTCTTCCATGTATGTTGAAATCCTATAACCAAGTTATTAGCATCTCTTTTTATGCAATTGAGACTTCTCATGATGAGCACCATATTTGTAGATATTATTGTAAGAGAGGCAATAATATGGTTTCAAACCTCTCAAGGTAGAAACAATGCCTCTCTTGCTAAGACAACAATTCCATTGGCCATGACATTTGGCTAGGTTTCTTGGCCCCTTTCATTATTTCTTCTAGACATATCAAATTTTCTATCATCACATTTAACTTAAGCACTACCCTACGAGTAATGCCCTTAGAATTTTTTGCCCCTATATTTTGTTATTTGGCCACTCAAGGTAGAAACACCACTATTATTGTTTAGAAAATGATTTTATTGAACCCAAATCCTTAGAAGCATTTATCCTTTGTAGAGTATCCTTAATAAAATTCCTTCTCTAATATTGGCTCTTCAAGCATAGCTACCACCTACCTAGCCACTCTTTTGCCAGTCAAATCCACTATCCCTGTTGTCTCTATATGCAGGGTCGAAATACTAATACTAAAACATTAATGGTGATTCTCCTTATTACTACCTCTCAGACATAGAAACATTTTGTCACTCAAATTTTTTTCATTGTGTGTTATCACTACTTTCAATTTTCTGGTAATGATTTTTATGGTTCATGATTAATCACTTTATTACTTTACAAATTCTCTAGTTTTCTAAAGGACCTAGGGGTTTGTCTTCTTAGCAAAAGAATCAAACTATTATCCCAAATTCTAATAGACCCCATAAAAGCTAACTCCCATCCAAGTCTATTTATATTTTTTAGGTACAAGAAAAATTATTGGTAGCACTTTGCAGGAGATAAATTTATAGAATCGTTGGTTTCCAATCTCAGGTAGTATTTTCAGCACAACCGTTCAACCAAGTACCTCCCTCATTATTTTTACTACTTTTATTTTATTAGTTATAGTTATTTACTATTTTTCTATATCTATAGTCCCCTATTTATATTTAAACACATTGAAATAAAAAAGGATAAGTAAAAAATAATAGTTTTAATTTAATTTGTTTATCTCTTCTTTTATTTAGGTATTAAATAAAACTATATTTAGTTTGCATTAAGCTAGTTTTGTTTGTGCATTCTTTTATTCCCTTGCTTGAAAAAAAGAGAAATTATTTTCTTGTAATTAGTAGTTTTATTAAAGTAAAAAGTCATATAGGTTAGCTCTTGTGTGTATGCATCTTGTATAATGTATTTTAGTTTAAGAGTTATTTATATGATATATGAAGTCAACCTTTTAACCAAACTTAGATGTTTGTAAATAACACATCAAACTTAGATTATCATACCATACACAACATTTATACATTGAGAGTAGACACCTATGGGTTTATCAAATGGATCCCTAAATCTTGTATGCCTACACCTCGGTCTCACAAATATTGAGCATGTTGCTTTAGCCAAGGCACCTAGCATACTTTTGAAAATATAGTTATTTTGACAAGTGCATAAGCCTTGATCCCTAATAACGAGATATAACAAACTCACAAAAGGATTCCTACATAGGTTTAACATATGGATCTCAAAGGCATGAGTAACTTAGGTGCGGTAGGATGATTGATCAAGCTACACACCCAATTGCAATAATTGTCATTATGCCTCTATAAAGTATATTAATATATTTAATGGAAATGCTTTTCACTATGTAAAATTATGGTTCAAACCTTGAACCATGTGCCACATAGGCCTAACCTCTTATTTAGTCAACCAAATTATTGTCAAATTTCTTAATAGATTCTAGAAATATATGGAATCAAATATTACCTAGTATTGCTTATTAAAAGAAATACACAAGATATGAAAGAGACATGGGGTGTTCATAGATACCAAAATATCTTTAGTTAAAGATAATCAAAATTACACGCACACTTATAAATAAATGATCAATAAGGAGTGGTATTTATACCTAAGTATATGTTGCCTTTAGTTCAATGGTATGAGATACACACTTTTTAATGACCCAAATAGCCATGGCCTCTGATCAAAGTCTTCCAATACTAGAACCTTCACTTACCTGAGTGAGTTAGGCCACTTGATTTTTTATATAAGTCCTTAGAATTTCATTCATAGTTCTCATGATATCAATAATAGTAAATCCTTATTCTTGTTCTCTAATACTATGTAACATTTCATTGTAGTTCCCATAAATAAATGGAATCAAACATTACCTAGTTTTTCTTGTCAAAAGAAATACACATCATATGAAAGAAACACAACATATGATAGGCAATCCACAAACATAAAAATATCTTCACTAAAAGAGAATCAAAATTACACTCAAACAAATAAATAAACTATTTATGAGGAGGGGTATTTATACCCAAGTACATGTTTCCTTTAGGTCAAGATTATGAGATTGACCCTCAAGAATAAAATATTAAAAAATTACAAAAAATACCTTTTTCAAGGTTTACATGGGCCCAAATGGTAAATATAACAAAAAGTTTTTTGTGGCCTCAAGGGAAGCTTAACCACCACATATTCTAAAATTGAGTGCCCTAATCTATGTTGTACATCCAAGGCATTTCGTCTAGTTTGAGGAGAGCCTTGTATCAACAAAATAAAAAGCTAGGAGAAAAATTTAATCCCACAACCTCATTTACACCATGCCTTACACACCCTTCTTCTAGCTACTCTAGCATCTCTATGAAATTATTCAAAGAGTAACTATTAGAATAAGTGAATATTCTCTTAAGTTCTACTAGGATAGACACACTTGAGTTTCCACTCCTCCATGTGTCAGGAGAACACTCAGTGGTGTCGTCATTAGGTTTGATGAGTTGTTCTCTTAAGTTCTACTAGGATCTTCATATTCAAAGACCATATACTGTGACCTCGATGGCAGAGAACATATTCGAAGACCACAGTGCAAAGGAAACCCATCAGGTTGAACGGTGCTTTTTTCAACGACCACGACAAAGCCTTTTACATGCATTCAAGACAGTGGAACTGCGACAACTAGTCTCCTCGGATTTCCTGGATGTCTTCTCTGATTGTGCGCCAACGAACAAATTGGTTTTCTTCTCTCATATGGTTAAATTTTAAAATATCATTGTAATGTCTTTTTCCCTTCAATTTCGAAGGTAAAACCATTCTTTTTACTCCCTATATTTTATTTAGTTTTATTTTTGACTCATATTTTGCTTCGCCTCTTTCGAGGACGAAAGTGAAACAAGTCATTTGTAATAATTTAAATAAAATATCTTTTTCGAGCGGGGTTTCAGGTGCCTTTTTTTGCACCATTCGTTCTTTATATTTTGTGGGGTTGTTCTTTTACATGTTTTTTTAGAGTCTAAAATATAAATCATTTTTAATTTACCCTCACTTGCATCAAAAGAAATAATTCCTCTTAAAATCTTGCTTAAAATTATATGTTTGGAAATTTTTTTAAATCATTTCATATTATCAAAAAGGGTGTCCTTCTATATGATTGTTTTAAAGTCCACAATATTCATATCTCTATCAAATATTATATTTTATTATTTAAGAGATATATAAATTGCTTAAAAATCTCTCTATTTATCTTTTTATAACACTCTCATTTAAAGAAATACATTTTTGTTAAAAGTCTTGCATAAAATATTGTTTGATTATTCATCCATTTAACAAAACTTAAAATTTCTTTAAAGCTCTTTATATATATATATATATATATATATATATATATATATATATATATATATATATATATATAATTATATAAAATCTTCTCAATTACAAGTTTCTAAAAGAGTTCATATTTATATTTTTTTTTCAAAATTCAAATAACTCTTTTAAACTATTCTAAAACATTATAGAGACAAACAAAAAACATCACTCACCAAAATTGGACATCTTATTTAACTTATAGTTTCCCTCAAGTAAGGGCAGGTTAATAAGATTACCAATAAAGGTCTGGATGATATAGCCTATGTTCCAAGTATCATATCTAATCAATACTTATAGTTTCCCTCTCGTCAGGGCGGGTATTTGAGAAAGATATATATATATATATATATATATATATATATATATATATATATATATATATATATATATATATATATATATAGGCCTAGCATATTTGTTCTCTTTATCAGTATTTACTCAAAAAAACTCAAAATACTTATAGTTTCCCTCTCGTTAGGGCAGGTATTTTACGTTTTTTGTTGATTCTTAAAAAAAAAACATTGGCATATTTATTCTCTTTGGCCTCAAACTCATATCATTTTTCTCATATTACTTATAGTCTCCCTCTAGTAAGGGCAGGTAATTTTGAGGCATTTGGTATTTCATTAAGGCTTCTGTAAATAATATCCCTTGCATTCTCAAATTAAAGTTAAAGGGGGGAAATTTAGGTTAAATTAAATTTAAAATAAATTCAATGAATACAATTGATCTTCTTAATCCTCGTAACTACCATACATGGAAGCCCAAAATTTTAAATCTCATTTATTAGAAAGGGCTCACACACCTTTTAGAAGAAAAGCAACCTGAGTTTGAAAAAGAATATGAAATATTTGTTCACAAAGGGAAAATGTATGAAACAATGGGTATTATTAGCTCTAATGTTCATGAAAGTTTGTGGTTTCACATTACAAATTGTAAAAATCCTCATGAAAGTTGGGAGAAACTAAAAACTTTGTTTGGAAAAGTAGATCAAATAAGATCAATGCAACTAGAAGTAGAACTAACAACTTTGTCTCCTGAAGACTTTAGCAGTATTGTTGACTTCCTCACCAAATTCAAAGAAGTCCTCTCTCAATACAAAGGTAGTGGGAAGACTAATACTGAAGAAGAGTGCATTTATCTAATTCTTTCTAAACTAAATGGTGCATTTCAAATATTTGCAACCACTTTTCTATCTACAAAAGATGCTCTTGGCACAACCTTTAAAATGCCCTCTTTAGAAGAATTTTATGATAGACTAACTAGGGAAGAAACTAAAATTGCAAGATATGATTCCTCTTCCTCTTCCTCAAAAGCCTTAGTAGCCTCCATCTCTTTTAAAAAAAAAATCAAAAAGAAGAAAAGGAATCCCATAACTTGTACTCACTGTAAAAAGAATGGTCATTCTGCAAAGAAATGTTGGGAAAGGTTACAACAACTAGAGGCAACTATGAAGGATAAAAATATAGATAGTAAAAAGCAAATAGGGAAAGCCCTAAATGTTCAAGGGAAAACCTCCAATTATTTCTCTAATTACTGGGTCCTAAATTTTGGAGCTACTCATTACATGACTGCTACATATGAGTCATTCTCTTCTATCTCCTCTAGATCTACTTGTAGCATAGAAGTGTGTGACTCTTCCTTTATCCCAGTCAAAGGAAATGGGGACATAACCATTGATGGTGGCTCTATAAATAATTTTCTCTATGTTTCAAACATTGCCACAAATCTCCTCTCCATCTATCAAATTTGTACTTATGTAAAGGGGAAAACAATTCTCTTCTCTCT
Source organism: Wollemia nobilis (assembly GCA_028583015.1). Lineage (NCBI taxonomy): Eukaryota > Viridiplantae > Streptophyta > Pinopsida > Araucariales > Araucariaceae > Wollemia > Wollemia nobilis. The sequence goes on from JAQPPZ010004935.1 coordinate 40,346, forward strand.
AACAAGAGTTGAGATAAGAGACTTTCAAGATCCCCATTCTCTCATAACCAAAGGAGATATTGATCACAACACTCACCTATTTCACTTCAAAGGATTCAAAAATCTAGAAGGGACATCCTATTTTGTGGCTCATGGAGATCTTGAAAGAAAAATTTGGTATGAAAGGTTTGGTCATCTTAGGAATGCCCAATTTGATGAAACATTCCCTCAAGATCCTCAATCTCCATCTTCCTCCATTGAGCCTTATCCTATAGTACAACCTCAATATTATGAAGAGCCAACTATTGAGGTTAACTTGGAAATTGATAATCAAAATTAAGAACTTGTAACTCCAACTCAATGTCTTTCATCTCCTTCTACTCCTTCCACTATGCCAAAATGGGCCTGCACCATTGTTAAAGGAGCTACTCTTTACATCCAAAATCTTCCATATACCAGATCAACCAACCCCATAGGCACTGGTCTTGTTTGTTAGTCTATTTATTCTGATATTCAATCCTTCAAAGAAGCAATAGGTATTAAAGAATGGTATGATGCCATGGAAAACAAAATTTCTTCTTTTTTCAAAAACAAAAATTGGGATTTAGTTCCCTTGCCCAAAGGAAGGAAGTTAGTTCATTGTAAATGGATCTACAAAATAGAATATGGGCCTAATGGAGAAATAGATAAACACATAGATCACCTAGTAGCCAAAGGTTTTTATCAAATTGAAGGTATTGACTATGTAGAAACCTTTGCTTCAGTTGCTAAAATGAATTCTGTTAGGCCGGTTCTTGCTCTAGCTACTTCCAAAAAGTGGTCTGTCTATCAAATGGATATAAAAAATGCTTTCTTACTTGGGGACTTAAAAGAAGAAATATTCATGGAAAAACCTACTAGTTTCACTCAAGACTCCTCTCTTGTTTTTAGGCTAAAAAAGTCTCTCTATGGCCTCAAACAAGCCCCTAGAGCTTGGTATGAAAAGATGGACTCCTTCCTTCTCTCCACAGGTTTTTATAATTGTGAGTCTGATAACACAATCTACATTTGGAGAGATAAAGGCAAAATCACCATTCTTATTCTATATTTTGATGATCTTCTTTTCACTGGTAGTAATTTTACTCACATTCAAACCATAAAAGACTCCCTCTCTAAAAATTTTGAAATGGCTGATATAGGCTTAGCTCATTACTTCTTTTGAATTCAAATAAGTCAAACAGATGTAGGAATTTCATTGTGTCAATAAAAGTACACACTAGATCTTCTTTAAAGGTTAAAAATGATAGATTTGACACCTTCTCCTACCCCTTTTCAATCTGGAATTAATCTTAGTATTTCCTGCTCATCCTCTCTATGTGATGTAACTCTATACCATCAACTTGTAAGAAGTCTTTCATGCCTTACTCATACTCACACAAATATCTCATATGTTATTGGCCTAATATCAAAATTCTCTCATCAACCTCACTTCAGTCATTGGCAAGCAACAAAAAGAATCCTCCATTACTTGCAAGGCACTACGCACTTTGGGCTCTTATATAAGGGAAAATCCATGGATATCATTGGCTACATGGATTTAGATTAGACAGGTTCAGTAGAAGACAAATGTTCAACCTCAGGCTATGTCTTTTGCCTTGATTCTTCACCAATAGTCGGGTTATGCAAGAAATAACAAGCAATAGCCTTATCTTCTATAGAGGCAGAATACAGGGCAGGAGTTCTAGCTAGTCAGGAAGCTCTTTGACTTAGTCAAATTCTGAGATAATTTGGTTTCTCCCATGAAAAGCCTATAAATATTTTGTGTGACAATAAAAACACAATTTATATTACATGCAATTCGGTTGAGCATCAGTGCACCAAGCACATTGAGATACACATGCACTTCATACGGTAGCATATTTAGAACGTGGATATATACTTGGACTATATTCCAACTGAGAATCAAATTGCAGATATCTTCACCAAGTCATTTCCTTCTTCACATTACCTTAAGTTGCAAGATAAACTTGTTGAACTCACCATAATATTGAGATGGGGGGTGAATCAGTATGTCTTAAAATTTTAACTTGTAGAAGAAAGATATGTTGGCAATTTTGGGTTTGAGATCCTAGCTTCTTGTCTATGAGTTGTCATTGATGTCAAAAGGAACTGGAATTAATGTCAAGAGGATTTATTGGATTCAAAGGTTGAATATTCCAAAGAATATTTTCTAGAAGATTTCGGAGAGATTCCATGTGGCAGATGAAAAGGTTTTTATCAAAACCATGGCAGGTTTAAGGGTTTTTATTAAAACCAGGTGGATGCATTAAGGGTTTTTCTCAAAACCACTCTCAACTTAATGCAAAGGCTGGAGACACTTATTAATTAAATAACTTAATTAATAAAACCTTTTTAAGGTTTTTTAATTAATTATTTATTTGATTAAGTGATTAAATTATTTTAATAATTTAATGGGTTCTCCACCTAAGATCTAAGGTCTAAAATACCTTTGATTATTTTTTTAAATAATCAAAAGGGTTTCATAAACCCTAAAGTTGTTTCGAAGGTGCCAAAGTAATATTAATTCAAAAAATTTGAATTATCCTCCCGTCGACGTCGTGTATAGCATGGAAGTTTGGCTATATAATCCATAACCTATAGTCCAAAGCAATGGTGTGAAAGAAATTCGAATTGCGCAAAGGTTGGGAAGTAAAAAGCTACGACTAATGTTTTTTCGCCACGTTTATCCGCCGCCAAAGGGTCAAGGAGAAGGATACTCTTGCTAGCCTTCAAGCCAGCACCGTTGGCCTAGTGGCAATGACTGTTCTACGAATGCGCTTGAAGTGAGGTCAAGTTTTCGAATCCCACCGTGGAGTGTGAGAAGAGTTTTTGCACTCTGATTTTTTCGAAGGCACTGTTGACTCGTGATTTTTGAAAGCATTTTTTTGGCAAGGTTTTTTAAATAAAATCTGCATTTTGTTAAATAAGAAGTGGTTGGGTAGATTTATTTAAAATTATTTTTGAGGTTAAATGCTTCTTTGGAGATATAAGGTTGATAGTGTGTGGTTGAGATTTTTGGCTTGATTGTTGAGTGAGATTTGCTTAGAAGCTATTATTCCTTGAGCATGGTTTAATTAATTTAGAGAAATAAGGTGTAAAAGGATATATTGTTTGTATGCTTTATATTTTTGGTAGTTGAATTCTAAGGATTGGAATCATAAGGTGTTTTATGGAATAAATATTTTTGTGGTTACTTTTATGATCTAACCCTAACTTGGTGGCAAAGTTGAGGGTGGTATTCGTAACAGGTTGAAGAACTATTCTCTTCTTCCTCAAACAAAGGTATGGGCAACTTCTTCCATGTATATTGTTGATGGTGTATTTTTTGAAATTGAGTTTGGAGTGAAAAGGTTGTCTACTAGGTATTCTTGTTGGTGTAAATCCCATTTTCTGGATATTGAAGATTGTTTATGCATTAAAATCATTGATGAGTTTTTTGGGTGAATGCATAATTCTGGTTGAGGAAGAGGAAGCATTTTACACTAGGGTTTATGTTAGTAAGTCTTGCTACTTGCATTGAGATGGTGAAACCCTTAGTTGGCTGTTTTGAGATTGATGGTTGAGTTACTTCCATAGAGGTTGTTTTGATCAAGTTAATGCTTTACTTGAAACATGATTTGGGATTACTCCATTGAGATTGATTTGATCAAGTTATTCTTTGCATTGGTGATTTATGTTGGTGGTTGTTTTGTTCAAATACCTTTGGAGGGAAAAGGATGTCTACTAGTTTCCTTTTCATGTAGTGATTGGTTGAATGCTTCAAGGTTAATGTTGAGTTGAATGATGTTGGTTAAACCTTGTCTATAAGCATTGTTGTTAAAGCCCTAATTGGTTGAGAAAAGATATTGGTTGTGGAAAGAACATGAGTATCATTGTTATATGAGATATTGCATGGTTGGCAATTGTTGGGTTGTGTTTCATGTTCTTGAGAAAAGCATACTACATCTATCTTATTCTTTTGAGATTGAGATTGGGAGTTAAGTATAGAACATATTGAGTCTCTAACAATTCTCTTTATGTTTCTATGAGATTTGATATTGAGATTGGGAGTTAAGTATAAAACATATTGAGTCTCTAACAATTCTCTTTATGCTTCTATGAGGTTGATGAATCACATTGGGTCTCTAACAATTCTCTTTGTGGGTTCATGCTAAGCAATTTTTTCTTGATGAACTTGTGAGTTGATTTGGACAAGTTCTAGTGAAGACTTGTGAGCTGATTTGGACAGGTTCTAGTGAGGACTTGTGAGCTGAATTGGATAGGTTCTAGTGAGGACTTGTGAGCTGATTTGGACAGGTTCTAGTGAGGACTTGTGAGCTGATTTGGACAAGTTCTAGGGAGGACTTGTGAGCTGATTTGGACAGGTCCTAGCAGAGGACTTGAGGACATAGTTGAAGTGGTTATTTGAGAACCTGAGGATAGTTTTGACAAGTCTTTGAGAAGGCTTGTGCAGTAGAGATTGATTTTTTCAAGCTTTATGAGTTGAGCTTGGGATAGATCTGACAGAGTGAGGAAGACTTGTGCTGGACCGATTGAATGTGTTTAGTATAGGTTTATGAGTTGCTATGGAGGTGATCAATGAGGACAGAGGTCTCTTGAGGTTGAGCATTGAGGACAGGAGGTCTTCTATGGAAAGAAGTTCCATGTGCTAGCGGAATAAGAGGCCGGTGATATTCTGAAGTATCATTTCCAGAGCTAAGGGGAAGGATTCTCCTTTGGGTAGGAGGCTCATAAATTCATGAGGGGAAGGATTCTGCTTTGGGTAGGAGGATCATAAATTCGTGAGGAGGGGAAGGATTCTCCTTTGGGAAGAGGATCATAAATACTTGATTAGGGGAAGGTTTCTCCTTTGGGATGAGGCTCATAAACATTATAATTGGGAAGGATTCCCAAAGAACTTTGAGAAAACTTTTTAGAGAATTTTTTTTGTGGAGGTAGCCCATGTTGGGTGAACCACGTTAAAATTGGTGTCTCATTGTGTGTTGCTTTATGCATTGCTTTGATATTGCTATTGGTTCATTTCTTTGCAAAGTTGAAGTTAAATAGAGAAATTAAAAAGAGTTCTTATACTGTTCACCCCCCGCTTTTAGTATAAGCTTGTGTTCTTCAATTGGTATCAGAGCGGGTTCCTTTGAAAAGTTTAATAGCTTGAAGGAAAAGATTGTAAAGAACACAATGAAATCTACAAGTGGTAATGCAGCACCTATTCTTGATGGGGCAGATTTTGGGCTTTGGAGTGCTAGGATGAAGTTTCATCTTATGGCTCTTGGAAATGAAGTTTGGGAAGTGATTGAGGATGAGTATACCATTCCTGAGCATGGTCCTTCTACTACGAAAGAGAAGCTCCTACATCATAGCAATTCAAAGGCAATGAATGCAATCCTGAAGGGTTTACAGAATGCGAGATCTTACCAAGGTGATTCACTGCAAGACAACTAGTGAAATGTGGAAACAGTTGAAGGTGGTTCATACAAGTGATGCAAATGTCCGAAAGGCCAAGTTGAGACACTTCAAAGGTATGTTTGAACAACTCAATATGAATGATGAAGAAAATATTAGTGAATATATGCTTCGTATGGATGAGATTGTTAACTCTATGAAGGAAATAGGTCTTGAGCCAACATAGTATATAACATGGTTAACTCCCAAAATTATGAAATGCTTAACGGTGGCTCTTCTTCTGAACCATAAATCATAGGGAGTTTATTTTCTTCTCACCTAAGCATGCACCTATTTAGTATATACACTGCTACATAAATTACCTCTTTCTAGAATATATCAGCTATGTCTCTTTCAACCATCATAGTTCTTTCTATTTCCTGCATAGTTCGATTCTTTCTCTCAACAAATCCATTTTGTTGTAGTGTCCTTGCTGCTAAAAACTATCTCCTAATTCCTTGATCAACAAATTTTTTTGTAAAATCTTCTAAGATAAATTCTCCACCTCTATCTGACCTTAGACACTTGATCCTCCTGCTACATTGATTTTTTGCTTGATTTTTGAACACCTTAAACATTTATAGTGCTTCTAATTTATGGTTCATAAATAATACCCATGCCATCCTAGTGTAATCATCAATGCAAAGCATAAAATATTTATCTCCATTTATACTTTGAGTTCTCATAGGACCACATAAATCAGTGTGCACTAACTCTAATGGTTTCATCCTGTAATGTTCCTTACTTTTGAAAGTGGATTTGGTTTGCTTACCTTGCTAGCATGGCCCACAAATACAGTTGGTTGGTTTTGAAATAACTGGAATATCTCTAATAGCTTGTTTTGAACTAATATTAATCAGATTTTCAAAATTAATATGTCCTAATCTCTTATGCCACAACCAAATTGTTTCTTCCTGACTCATCATGCATGTATATTGTGAACTTTCACTAAGTGTATACAAATTACCATTTTTTCTAGTACCAAATGCCACTATTTTTCTACTATTTGTTTTTCTTATCTCACATCCATGTTTCTTGAACATTACATCATGCCCATTATTATAAATTTGACTAATGTTGAGTAAATTGTGCTTTAAACCAACACCAAATAGTAACTCTTCAAATTTGATCTTGCCGTTGTTGATCTTCACTATACCTTTGCCGATGATTTTGGCTCCATCATTGTTCCTAAACTTGACTGAACTACCTTCGTATTGCTATAGCTTTTTAAATATCTGTTTGTCCCCTGTCATATGACTAGAGCATCCACTGTCTAATATCCATGGTGTAGATTTATTTTGCGCTTTAAAAGTAGTTTGCACAATTAGAGACTCCTTAACCTCTTTTGGTTTCTCTACCCAAATATTTTTATCTTTTGGTTTAGGTTGTTGAGTAGGCTTCTTATTTTCATCAACATAAGAAGTGTTTTCTAAAGTTTTTCTATTTGATCTCCATAAGTTCTGATGAAACTTTATTTCATTAGATGTAGACATGTTTCTACAAAACATTGCTATGTGTCCAAATTTGTGACACTTAAAACATTCTACATCATAATTCACTAATGGTGCAAAGAAGTTTCTACTAACAAAATTTCTTGGATGAACATTGAGCTTGCAATCTGAAATTTTATGTCCATAGGAGTTGCATTTGAAACAATAACCAGAAAAGAAATAATTGAACCTGGTTTGTGGTCTTTGCCATGTAGTTGTAGGAGCTCTAAATATTCTCATCCTTTGGTGTGGAATATAGTTGAAGCCATCATTATCCATGTGATTCTTCTCTTCTTGTGATTTATTCACTTCAGTATTCACGAGCTTTGGAACTTCAATATTTGGCTTGCTTGAGGAACTTCTATTGTATCCCAAACAAAAATTAATAACAACACTCCTCTGATTGTTTAGAATATTTTCCAATTGCATGGAAATCTTCTCAAACTTGATGTATCTGTTGATTTTCAGATCTGCCTTTATTAATTGTTTTCTTAAAGAAACAAATTCTTCCTCTAATTTACAACAGTCTTCATCCTTAGTCTTTATCTGATTTTCCAGATCATCTAAAATCTTCTTTGCCTCCTCAATTTGCACTTTTAGATCAGTAATTATTTTATTTGCTTCTTAAAATTTTCTTGATATCTTCTTGATGTTTTACCTTTCAACATCCAACTCCTCCAGAGCAGCAACTAATTCCTTTTCTAGTTCGACTTCTGCATCTATCTCAGATTCATCTTCCTCTTCCTCTTCAATGAATTTTTCATCCTCAAAGGCCATGAAAAGAGCTTCATCATTCTCTTCTTCATAATTTTCACTTGAAGCATTTTCTGACGAGCTACTATTCCTCTTTGAAATGAAACTTTTTTTCTTCAAGTTACCTCTTTGAAAATTTGATGATTTCTTTTTGTATCTATCCCTTTTTTCATTTTGTGATTGTTCATCCTTATCACTCTTTTATTTATATGGACACTTAGCTAAAAACTGTTCAATACCTCCACAATTAAAACACTTTAAAGGTAATTTTCCATGATACTTGCCTTTTCCTCTTTTCAGATTTCTTACAAAGTTGGCCTCCATTTTGTCTACAACTTCATCTTCTTTTGATTCAGATATAATTTTGATATTCTTCATAGCTTTGAATACCACTACCTTTTCATATGTTCTGTTGCTACCAATTCTCATTTCATATGTAGTTAATGAGCCATGCATTTCATCCATGGAAAAACTATTTAAATCCTTAGCCTCTTCTATAGCTGAAACTTTTAAATCAAAATTTTGAGAAAGAAATCGTAAAACCTTTTTAACAATAATCGAATCTACTAGCTTTTCACCAAGGCCTTGAATAGCATTTATCACTTCATTTACTCTCAGCATATAAGACTCTATGCTCTCATCATCATTCATTTTTAAGCCTTCAAACTAAGCTCGATGTATCTACATTTCGACTTCTTTGATCTTGTCATCACCTTCATGAATACTTTTCAACTTATCCCATATGGCTTTAGAATATTGACAACTGATGACTTTAACCAATTCACTATCAACTAGACCACATAGTAAAGCATTTTTTGCCTTTGCATCATTCTCTAGTAGCTTCTTTTCAGCTTCATCCTTAGACGGAGTAGCTTCTTTAATGTAGCCTCTTTCTACACTCTCCAAAATATCATATCCTGGAGAACTTAAATAAGTTTTCATCTTGAGGCTCTAGAAAGCGTAATTCATGCCATCGAACAATGGTGCCTTGTTGGAGGAAAAACCTTCATGATTCACCATAGTGAGCTACTGCAAGATCTACCACAATTGATTAAGCTTTTTAGTGGTGCCTATCTATGATACCAATTGTTGAACTCATTGTAATACTGAGAAGGGGGGTGAATCAATATGTCTTAAAATTTTAACTTGTAGAAGAAAGCTAATAAATGCAATCTCACAAAATCATTCACAACACAGTATATAACATGGTTCACCTTTTGTCTACATCCACAGTGTAAACAACTGTTTATACTTCCATCTAAATCTAATTGAAAAATGTAATACACTTACAAATTTTAGTGACACAAATCACAAGGAACACTAATCCCTGATTTTCTAGCACCAACTGGAAGGAGCACCAACCCCTAATTTACCATCACCAACTGGAAGGAGCACCAACCCCTAATTTACCAGCACCAATTGGAAGGAGCACCAACCCCTAATTCTCCAGCACCAACTGGAAAGAGCACCAACCCCTATTTCCAAGCTTCAACTGGGACTTTGATTTTGATAGATAGAGACCAACACACGAATGTCTCTTGCCTACACTTGATTGTTGAATTTGAAATTCTTCCTTAGAATTAAACTGTGAGTAGAAAGAAAATTAGCACCTCCTTTGCAGCAAACTTCTCTCAATATTCCTCTCTTCTCATCACAAAAATTCTCTCTCAATTATTCTATCTTTTTCTTTTCAACACTCACTTTGTCTTCTTATAAAAAATCCATTTACAAAATATTCTAACTCCTCTTCAAAATTTCTCTCATGGTTCCCACACTTTTCTTTAAAATATTCCTCTAAAATTCTTCTTCTCACCAATTCTTCTCCAAGTCCCTCCTTTTATAGGTTTTCTCAAATTCTAAAAACACTCCTTTTAACAACATTCCTTTAAAAAAGGACCACTTCTTCCTTTTTCCAACTAAAAAGGGCCACCTCCCCTTTTTACAACAACTTAGCTATTAAAATAGATTTAAAACATAATAAAAGGGCCACCTCCTTTTTTTACAACTTAGCTATTTAAAATAGCTTTACACCATAATAAAAGGGCCACCTCCCTTTTTTTACAACTTAGTTATAAAAATAGCTTTACAACATAATAAAAGATATGGTTGTCACTCCTTTATTTTAGCATATGGTTTCCTTTTTGTTAGAACCATATTCCACCTCTAAGGAAATAAAATTTTCAAATATAAATATGCCCAATAAACATTTAAAATATCCCAACTATTTAATTTGTCTTGAGGAATATTTATTTTTCCATGGTCATGATGCACAACTCAAGTACCCTTGATACTTCAAGCTACGATATCTTGAAAACCGTAAGGTCTTTTGATGAGCCACGAATTCTGTGACTGATATGAAGTCGATCTGAACATAGTGAGATTGTCTAATAACTTGATGGAGACTTCATTTTGCTTGACATTGATATACCTTCAATTGAAAAAGTAATTAAGCTATTGCTTTTGTGATTGGTGATTGATCGGTATCTCGTAAACTTGATGAAATACAAATCTGTAGAAGCTTGCAAATTTGAAAGTGTTGACATGAATACCTATATTGCTGAAGTGTTTGACAATAATTACAACAATGAAAATAATACTCAACAAAACTTGGAGTAATACAACTGCATTGACACAGAGGTCTTCCACCTCTCATTATAATGTTTGGAGAATGGTTTTTCCCTTGTTTTTTTTATCATCTCTCCAATAACATGTATATTATGAGGACAATATTTGCCATACGAAGACATGCCTCTATCTTAGATATTTTTGTGTGAAATATGGTTTTTCCCAAGGGGTTTTTTCACCATCTACATATATTTTAAATGAGTACCTCATCAAGCCATGTTGTCGGGAATCATCATTCGTATTGTATTAAGAGGATAATATTTGCCATCCAAATACAAGCCTCTTCCTTACTTCCTTTTTGATTGATGGTTTTTCACATAGGTTTTTACCATCTCTTCAAAAAAGAAGTTGTGATAGTTGATTTTTCTCCAAGGGGTTTTTTCATCAACTATACATATTATAAATGAGTACCTCATAAGACATTGTTGTCGGGACTCATCATTATTATTGTATTAAGAGGATAATCTTCACCATCCGAAGATAAGCCTCTTCCTTACTTCCTTTTTAATTGATGGTTTTTCCCATAGGTTTTTACCATCTCTTCAAAAAGAAGTCATTGTACATGAGTACCTCATTAGGTCTTGTTGTTGGGAATCATTTCTATAAAAATATCCTAGTATAACTTAAGGGGGGGTGTTAGAATAAGTGAATATTCTCTTAAGTTCTACTAGGATAGACACACTTGAGTTTCCACTCCTCCATGTGTCAGGAGAACACTCAGTGGTGTCTTCATCAGGTTTGATGAGTTGTTCTCTTAAGTTCTACTAGGATAGACACACTTGAGTTTCCACTCCTCCATGTGTTAGGAGAACACTCAGTGGTGTCTTCATAAGGTTTTATGAGTTTTTGTAATCCAACAACTCTCAATGATCAACTTTGCTATTTATACAAAGTTGATCCTTGGAATAAATTAATCAGTTCTACTATTTCTTCATATTTTGTGTAATATTGTGCATGTATATTTTGGGAAATTCTAATAGTGCCTACTCCCCATAAAGAGAAACACCAATGTCATGAATCACATCAATGGCTAATGTAGTTAAAGCATACACCCAACAACTAACATACATCAAAATGAAAGTGCCAAAATTAATTTTAAATTTTGAAAAAATTCATGTTGTCACCTCATAGTATCTTGGCCATCAATGGTAGCAACCCTTATAGTGTCTTGGACATGCCTCACTTGAATGACACAACAAGAAGCTTCATGGGAAGTGAGAGTACTTGCATGGAAACCTCCAAGATTTTTGCTAAGGTTGGATTCTTGTTAGATGTGATATTTATGCACCTTCTTAAGTATCTCATTGTATTATACATGATGTGCAAAGGAAAAAGGAGAAATAGAAAATATAACTAAAACATGTGAAAAATTAATACCTAATATATAGAGGCAATGCACCAAGATTTGAAACTGCTTATGTATAATATACTTAAATGAAAACATTCACCACATGCTAACAACTAGAAATTGAACATAATTTTAATTCATACCCAAGCATACAAAAATATAATAGAATCAAGAAAAAGTAAAATTAGTCACAACTCCCATATATATCAAAAGCTTATAAAGGAATTATGCCAAAAAATATTTGATGCTCTTTAGCGATGTGACTCAAAGCTCAAGTTCAACTTATAAAAAAAGGGGGTGAAATAAAGAGCATACAAGGCTAGCTATTAGGAACAAGTAGGGAGATCCTATATCAATAAGTCCTTGTTCTCTAGGTTCTTTATTTTATGTCTATAGAAGATAAATAACTTAGAGAACAAGTACTTATTTATTGGGTGTGGAGTCATTAAAAGGTAAATTTGAAGTATCGGATATGGAAAGTGTAAGCTTAATAAGGGGGTGCTCCTATACTTTAGAAGGTAGCTTTGTTTTATGGAGAAAATGAATTCCAGGCAATCCTTTTATAAAAATATCTCCTATAGATGTGGTACATATTTGCATTGAATTTACCTTATGTGAAATATGCCTTCTTTATCCACCATATTTTTTTGGTCTTCATCTATCTTTTCCCTAGTAGGGTAACACAAGAAATTCACCCCTTCCTTCCACAAATTGGATTTGCACTATTGGAACATTGGATTCACATTATACGAAATTACTCTTCCTTTATGCCAAGCAGAGGAGAGTTTTTTTTCATCCTTTGTATTAAAACCCACATCATATGAATTAGGGTTGCCATATTTTTATTGATAGGAAGGTCTCCAACTAGTTGGAAATGATTCCAAAGGGCCACATTTCGTGACACAAGCTTCTTTCATAGAGGATATTAATCTATTGATCATCACCACAATGTCACTTAACAACTCAAAATAAAAAATTGGAAAAATACCTTAATTTTTTTCTATTCTAGTGGATGTTAATATTTTTCTTTGTAACATAATGTTGCTAGTGGCTCCCAATTACCTGTATTCCTTAAGTCATTTGTAGGTTCCAAAGTATTTTCCTGCCTAGGTGCTTCCTACAACAAAATAAGACACCTTCCAAAAGCATATATACCATATATATTATATTATATTTATTTATTTATTTTAAATTAGAGCATATGGATAACTCTTCAGTTAGATCCCATTTATGGTAATCAATAAGGCATCATCATCCACTATTGATAGTTTGAATTTATTTTCTTTCTTGCAGGTGGTTATAATGTAAGGGTTGCTCCATATGGCATAAAATTTAGTATGGTGCCTCAAGTTGCTTCTATCATTATCCAAATTAAGTATATAGTCACCAAATTTGAATTTTGAAGGATGGCTCTCTTGTTAAACCATTCTTTAGACATACTTTGATGCTTCAATAATTGTTTGGCTACCTCCCTTTGTTCTTCAATCCTAAGTAACTATCCCATCCCTACCATCATGGCATCGTTCTCTTGGATATCCAATTGATGTAGTAGCTACAAAGTCAGTATTTCTATGGATATGGATAACCTAGCCTCTCTACCATAGAGCAAGGTGTAATATGAGCATCCTATTGCTTTCTTTAGAGTAACCTATCGACCCATACACCTCCCCTGATATGAAAGTGCCATTGCCTATGGTTATTAGATCTAATACTTTTCAATATTTTAGTCAATCTTTTATTGGTAGAATCAACTAATCCATTCCCATGAGATTAATAGTTTGAGGTATCTTTTATATATATGATATATCGATGAGAAAATCAAGTGATTTTATCTCCAATGAATGCTTTGAATTATCAGTATTGATAGTATTGGGGATATCAAAGTGGGTTATGATTTCCTCCAAGAAATCAATTATTACCTTCTTGGTAGCTTCCTTTAGAGGAACTTCTTTGATCCATTTGGTGAAGTAATAAGTGGTAGTAAGAGTCCATTTATGTCCACTTTATAGGGGTTGATCAAGCCAATAAAATCCAATCCCCATTGATAAAATAATTTGTCTATCACTATGGGTTTCATAGGTAGTGGTTCATTCCTATTTTTTCTAGTAAATATTTTGCATTCATAACATTTTATTACCCCTAGAGTATATCTAAGAACATGGTGTGCCAATTTTATCTAGTTCTCATTATTTTGGTGGTGGTGGTTTGAGCTGAGAAGTGACTTGTTGAGAAGCCTTGATATAATTTTAGGAGCAATCATTGAATTTGATCTATTTTAATACACCTTAAAAGGATGTTATCAAAGTTTCTCCATAATAGAATACCCCAAATAAAAAAAAAGTGGGTATTTTATAGTTTGAATGCCCTCCTTTGATTTTTTTCTAGGTCATGTGGGTATTGACCAATTTGCATATAATTGACCTATTGGTCTATCTAGTCTTTCTTTCCTTCATCTAAATTGATTAGGCATAGGTTCTCATCCATCCTTTTTCTAGACATATTTCACAATGTTTTAACAGAATGTCCTTCCCCTAACTATCTTAGTGGGCTTGATTTCTATGTCAAATTCCAGGATCATAGTAATCCACCTTTCTTTTTTTTCATTGGTCTTACCCTCCATTTTATATTATTTTATGCTCAAGTGGATGACATGTGTGATGATATTATTATTGGAGATAAAGTGCTTAAATTTATTTAGTCCTATAATTAGAGCATATGCATGTTTTTCAACAAAATTGTATTTATCATCATAGCCTTTCAATATTTGGCTAAAGAAGACAACTGGGTGTTCATGTTGATCATTATTATTTTTCCTAAGTAGATCTAAAATGTTGAATTCCATTCCAAAATCACAGAGGATGGAATCCTTATCAATGTATAGGTTTTCTAGTATTGCAAACTTTGCAATAACCTTCTTTATTTTCTCAAAAAATTTATTTCCTTCCTCTATCTATCTAAATGGTTGGTCATTTTTTAGCATACGGGTTATTAGCTTGACAATGTCAATAAAATTTGGTATAAAACTGTAGCACCCTAAAATTGGCGCAGTAAAACTTAGTAAATAATTAAAATTATCTTAGTAATAATTCAAATTCAAATTTCAACCCCAAAACCGCTCCCAAACAGCATTTTACCCGCTCCCCTTGTTTTTCGTGCCATTTTTAGGATTTTTTGTGATCGTTGGACGATATCGTCGTCGATCAGACGATATCGCCTCAGATCGGACGATTTTGTCTGGAGTAGAATGTCCAAATGATTTTGTCCCAAAACTAATTTTTCATAATTAGCTTCTGTTTCAACAGCTTCTCTAATTCGGGCAGAGACGCGTCTGCATCGTTAGAGTCTCCCCCCGTTGGAGATCTCCTAAAATGGGATGATATCCAACCTCCTAACCTCCCTCCTAAGCCTATTTAACCTTTGGCTCTCCCCTTGATCATCTCCCTGGCTAAATTTTTTTATACTTTAAGTTTTACATGCTTCAGGATATCCTAGATTATTGTTCGCCTTTGTCCCTTTTTGAATTTTCTTGCAGGAACTTTATTATTCTTCAGTCGGAGCAAAGCTTAGATCGTCGCAGACAATCCTGTCCAATTCAAGATGATTTCGTACCAATATAAGATGATTTCAACTGCAGTCAACATTGGGGGCAATCAGTGCCCAAAGTTTGCGTTTCTTTACTTTTTTTTGTTGTTTTGCTTTGCATTAGTTAAGCTTATTACTGCTTTGCATCTTGGAGTTCACCTCATGTAGCCTAGATGCATAATAAAGTCAAAGTTAGTCATTAAAACCATGCATTTTACTTAATTTGTTATCTAAAGTTGTCATTCTAGCATTCATACTTTCATTTCTATCATTTTCCCTTGCTTTTGCAATTGTATTTTGTGTTCTTGGTATCCATTTCTGCAATTGCAAGTCTCTAACAAATTCGTTTGATGAATTTGTCAGATATCAGATGATCCTATCAGATCAAAGACGATCCTGTCAAATTCCAGATGATCTGTACTACTTCAAAAATCAGAATCTCCATCAAACATCCGAATCAGGTATGTCTCTTTAATCTATCTTATTCTCTCTGTTTTCTATTCAAATATGTTTTCTATATTCATATAATCAGCATTTCATATAACTTAGCTTATATTCATTTGGAAAAACCTAGGACTTGGATGTTTAAAGCTAAAATTGAACACATTAAAGTCATTCCCAACCTAGGCATGGAAACTGCCACTAAACGTTTCCTGGTGAACCCCACCATCTATCAAAAAATCACCTTAATACCCCTCCCCCGAGAGGTGGGACCTTCAAAGGGCCTCTCAGTCTGAGGTACCGTCCCATCCTTTTCCCATCCTCCTTCTGGGTGCGGATCCTTTAGCCTGAAGGTAAGGATGCAAAAAATTTGGAGCGATATATTTTGGTGAACCCGAAGTGAAACTAAAACCTTTTGAAAAAAAAAAAAAACAAAAATATAGATGCATTTCAAATCATTAGAAAAATACTAAGTTGCATATCATGTGTAGATGGTAGCTCTTAAGAAAAGACTAGCAGTTACTATAAATGTTGAAAACCAATTAGCAGCCATAGAAGTTAATTATGTGCTTAGTGTGCTTGAAACAGATAGAAACCAACTTCTGTGGAAAGAACTTGATAGGAGGCTAGGTGTCATTTCATCTAGGTCAACGGAACTTAGACAAATCAAGAGGTTTGCCCTAGATAGGATCCCGGATCCTCATCAACTCATTGTTTATCATGAACTTCAGAGAGCCTGCCATAGGTGGTTAGCTTATAAGAGAGCTCTTGTGTCTTCAAAATTGTTCACCTTCGAGGAATACCTCAAGAACGCAGTTGTGGTACGCCAATTTCTAGTTCATATAGAAGCCCAAGAAACTGATCTTATGATTAGAAAAATATGGAATAGAATTCCTAGAGCTATGTTGTATCGTGAATATTGTCATGAGAATTATTATTATCAACCAGAATCTGAAATACACGGTATTGCTATAACACATTTCATTAAATTCTTGAAAGAAAATTTTCAATTTGAAGAAGAACACTTCATGACTCCTGAAGAACTTGAGCCCATTAATGATATTTATAAATTGTTTATAGAAAACTAGATCATTGCTTTCATTATTATTATTTCTTGCATTTAGTGTGTTGTTTGTTATCTTTATAATATTGTTACAAAAACAAGAAAAACCAAAACATAACAAAAACCAAAAACATTTTATTTCAAATACTATAGTAGGTATATAATTAAAATATATACCTCTTAAGCTTGTTGCACACACACACACACACACGCACACACACACACACACACACACACACACACACACACATATATATATATATATATATATATATATATATATATATATATATATATATATATATATATATAAGTATATATATATTTGCTAAAATCTAAATTTAAGCACAATGCCTAAACTTAGGAATGGTAAACAAACTGAACAAGAAGAAGAAGATTGGTTAGGAGACAAAACAAAAAACCCAAATGTCCTTTATGAGGAATCAATTATGGAAGGAGAAACTCTAGAACAACCAGAAGATGAGCTGGCTGAAGAAAATGAACAACAAGAAAATCTTAAAGAGGAAGGATCCTCATCCCCTAGAATAGCTCCAGATGGAACTATTGCTTTTGATAATTTAGATCATTTTTGGAAATTTTTCAATAATAACATTGGTGCTCTTAATATGGCAGTTCGTATTGATAAAGGGCAAATTAGTGACACTCAAGCAGCCATGGAACATATGTTTGACATACACACTAATCCCTTGTCTTTCATTGATCAAGAAAGTGATAAAGCTGGACCATCCAATAGAGATATGGTCACTATGATTCAGAACATGCCAAAACAACAGGTTACCCAACCCCCTAAGGAACCTGTTATTGAGTCTAAAATCATTCCCACACAAAAGAAACCTTCTTTCACTGCTTTACTTCACCAAACTATTGATCAATATGCTTCAAATCGACAAAAACCTAAAATGAAGCCAAACACCAATTTTCAACAATCGGGCATACAACATAATACAACTTCAAAATTTCTTCATAACACCCTTCCTACCAACAATTTACACAATAGCAATACAACATCTAATCTTCATGTCCCTCCATCATATGCTCACAAATCCCATATTAATGCCCTACCAAACCAATATGGTGGGCAAACCGATAATCTGGAAGCCATGGTGAAACAGTTAGCTTCGCGCATGGACCAGATAGATCCCTATCGTCCCTCGTACAATTATCGAGAGATATGTAGTCAACCTCTGGATCCCATAGTTGTAGCACAGCCATACCCTAAAAACTTCCCCATGCCCATCCTGCCTATATATAAAGGAAATGAAGATCCCATAGAGCATATTTGCATGTTTAGGATAGCATGTCATGATATATCACATGATGACTTGCTATTACTAAAAATGTTCCCAAAAAGTTTAGGAGGAATGGCATTAGAGTGGTACTATCAATTGCCCACTCATTCTTTGAGTAATTTTGAAGAAACAGCTGAATATTTTGTCCATCAATTTAGTGCCTACATCGAGAGGCACGTGACCATTAAAGATTTATACAATTAAAACAAGACAGATATGAATGTTTTGCTGATTTCTTAGCTAGATGGAGGCAGTTGACAGGAAAACTACACTTTGTGCTACCTTATAGAGAAATGTTGGAAATTTTTATTAATAATTTACAAGAAAAAATATCTTATGAGTTATCAACTACCACCTTAACTACCTTCAATCAAGCTATAGACTTAGCTCGAAGGGTAGAATATGCTCTCATTAGAAGAGGTCAGCTCAAAAAGAAAGATGATGAGAAAACATATAGAAATCAATATAAAAACAAACAAGTTGTAGGTGATGGAGTCACTGATAGTAGAAACATTGCTAATATAAATACAATGAAGACAACAAAAAAATTTATATTAAAACATCCTGATAAACCTCCTCGAGAATTTACTAGATTGAATCAATCTTTATCAACCATTCTTCCTCAATTATTAGCACGAGGCTTGATTCAATTACCAACTATCCGAAAACCTGATCCAACTATACCCGGATACAGAGCTGATTTACATTGTGATTTTCATAGAGGACCTAGACATGCTACAAATTCTTGCAAAAGATTGAAACATAAAATACAAGACTTGATTGATAATAATGAAATGGAGGTGCAAGCTTTCCAACCTAAACAAAATGCTCCTAATAACGCTCAAAAGACCATTCCCCAAAATCAAAATCAAAATGCTAATCAATCATTAGATATATTTCAACATCCTTTACCAAACCATGGTAAAGAAGTGGCCAATCAAATCGAACATCATAATGTTCCCCCTCCTACCCGATATGTAGGGACTATGAGCGGACAATTATCTGTTCAGGATCCTCAAATATTTGGCACAACCTTATCCCTAGTCACGACTAGACCCCTACATAATATTCAAACTCCTGATACTAGTGATGTAGAATCAGATACTGAAAGTGAAGTAGACATCACCTCAAACCAATCGAATAGTTCGAAAATGAATCAGATCCTATTCAACCCATCACAAATGCTATGGTTCCAAAAGAACCATTTCCTAGAAGAGTTACTACTCGACCCTCTTCTAATCAGTTCCTTCCTAATGAACAAGCCATAAATGCTCAACCAAGACTAGTTCAACATCTTCAATATAACATTGTAGGTACCATCGGAGCCGTTACCAGACAACAGGCTCAAAAATCTCAACAAGATCAAACTCAGAATGATGGATCAGCTCCATTTATTTTGAAAAATCCCAATAAAGGGAATCATATGTCTAATGTTCAACCAAAACCTCCTTACAATATTAATGAACAATTATCCAATACTACAGCCAGAATTTCCCTTTTGGACTTGTTAAGATCTTTCCCTACCCATAGGGATGAGTTAATGCTTACATTAAGCCAAATGATGGTACCTCAAAATATTCAACCCGAAGCCATGTCCAATACTATCATCACTCGAGAAGTTGATTGTATTGACTTCCGAGATAAAGATATCCCACAACATAGTTTACATAAGGATAACCCCTTATATATTACTGCTCTAATTGGAGATGTAGTTGTTAAAAGAGTCTTGATTGATAATGGTTCATCTCTAAACATTTGCACATTTGACTTCTACCAAATATTTGGCTTTAGAAGTGATGAAATGAAGAAAACTGACATGATTATTAAAGCTTTCAATGACGAGACACAAGAAACGTGTGGAGTCATTACCTTACCCTTGCAAGTTGGTCCTAAAACCCTAGATACAACCATGTTTATTGTACATTGTCTAGCATCATACAATATACTTTTGGGTCGCCCTTGGATCAATGCGATGCGAGCGGTTCCTTCCACTTTACATCAGTGTGTTAAATTTGAATTTAAAAATCAGTTGGTCACTATCCATGGTGACCCTTTGATACGTGTGCTTTGGCAGAACCTATTGGAGTGCAATTTTGCCTCGCTCTGTCATCCACACATCCTAATTCTTATTTTTCATATAAATGTGTGAAACACACACACATAACATCATCTACTCCATCAACTACACCTATACATTTAACTCAACCATCTTCTGAACAAATCACACTAAAACCTCAAAAATATCTTCAATCCACAACCAATCCTTCATGTTCTATCCCTATAATTTCAAAACCTATAGACCCATTTATTGACACCTCCACATTATCAAAATATATCATACCTTCCACATATAAAGATATAGGGAATGATCCTTCTACATCTTATGCTCTTTCTGATAAACTTTTACCGGATTTATCCACAATCTTAATAGCAGAAAAAAACAAATGCTTTTATGAAAGACTCAATTCTTTTAAACAACTTGCCACCATATCCTTGTACTTTGGGCCTCCCACAACCTATGGGAAGTACTTACCAAGTTGGGAGTTGTGCTTTTATTTATAAAGGATATGATTGGGGAAGAATACCCCGAAATATCAAAACTCATCATGAGGGATATGCCCGATGTTATTTTACTAATGAATATATTAAAGCTAAACCCATCATGCTTAAAATGGGATATAAAGGGAAAGGCTTGGGACCTTTCCAAAATGGTATGAAAGAACCTATTGAGGTAGAGCCATGGCCCGCTCGATGTGGTGTGGGCCTATTTCCTAGTAAGGGTCAACCCTTACCTTTTGAAGATGATGATCAACTCATATGTTATCAAGATTATCTAGATAAACAAGATTCTTTGTGTTCAAAGAATAATCCCTTTACCTACAATATGCTATCCATAGCTTACCCTGAATTGATTGCTAAATCTGATGAGGAGTTGGAAGGAGATATTTTCCATGATGTCTCCATTGAAGAGTTGTTACACAATGGTTTTTATTTTGATGGTTCTATACCAACTATAGCCCAAATTGAGGTCACCACTCATCAAGATGAATTATCCAACTTAACCCTATAAAAATTACAAGAATTGGGCATTTCACCCGCCCCACCTAATTTTGAAAGAGATCTACACATGGAAGTAGAAAACGCCATTAAAGTTAACATTGGAACTGAGGATAATCCTCACATAATCAATATTGGATCAGCATTAAGTCAAGAAAAACAAGATGAATACATTGCATTCCTTAAAGAATATGAAGATGTCTTCGCTTGGACATATGAAGATATGCCAGTTTTAGACCCTTCTGTAGTCATGCATCATCTAGTAGTCCATCCGGATGCTAAACTTGTTAAACAAAAACTTATAAAAATGCATCCCAAAGTGGCCCTGCTAGTCAAAGGGGAGTTAGAAAAACTCCTGAATGTTATTTTCATACAAGCTATTGATTATGCTGAATGGATCTCAAATGTAGTTCCAGTCACCAAGAAAGAAGCTACCAAAGTTAGGGTTTGCACAGACTTTAGAGATATTAACGCTGCATGCCCTAAAGATGATTTTCCTCTTCCAAACATGGACCAAATCATTGATTTTACTATGGGGAGTGGAATGATGTCCCTAATGGATGGATTTTTTGGCTATAATCAGACAGGATAGCTCTTGAAGATCAGGCTAAAACAACCTTTATTACCCCTTGGGGTACCTTTTTGTTGGAAAGTGATGCCATTTGGTTTAAAGAATGTAGGCGCAACATATCAACGAGCTATGACTTATATCTTTCATGATATGATGCATGATATCCTACATGATTACGTAGATGATATTATAGCTCGCTCTATTAAATAAGATGATAATTTAGATGATTTGAGAACAGTATTTAATCGATTAAGAGAATACCTTATTCGATTAAATCTATCCAAATGCATATTCGGAGTTAAGTCCGGTAAACTATTAGGGGTTTTAGTTTCTTTACGTGGTATCAAAATCGACCCTCTCAAGATTGCGGCTATCACTGATATGCCCGCACCTACCAATATATTTGAGTTACAAAGTTTACAAGGTAAGCTTCAAGCCATCCATCACTTCATCGATAAGCTAGCGAAAAAAACCACTCCCTTTCTTAAGCTTCTTAAGAAGGATGCCCCTTTTAACTGGGACGACAAATGTACATAAGCTTTTGAACTTCTACAACAATACCTCCTTAACCCACCTGTGCTTTCACCACCTAGACCTGATCGCCCGTTTCTCCTGTATATTTTAGCTTCAAATTTTACTTTAGGAGCTATGTTAGCTCAGCTTGATGATGAGAAGAAATAACGTTCTAATTATTACATTAGCCAAACTTTAATCAGTTATGAAACTCGTTATACCTCATTAGAAAAACTATGTCTAGCAGTCGTATTTTCTACGCAAAAATTATGCCATTATATGCTTAGTCAAAAAACATATGTCATTGCTAAATATGATCCCTTACGGTATCTTGTGAGTCGACCTTATTTATCGGGTCGCATAGCCAAGTGGGTTCTTGCTCTAAGTGAGTTTGAACTCACATTCATAGGAAAAAAGTTTGTTAAGGGTCAAATCATAGCAGATCAGTTAGCTGCTACACCCTTAGAGTCTACCCATCCCCTCATCATTGAGTTTCCTGATGAATGCCTTCAATTAGAGGCAGACCATATTGAACAATGGTCCTTATAATTTGATGGAGCCCGATGCATGAGTGGGGCTGGTGTGGGTAATATTTTAATATCTCCACAAAAACACATTATACCTTTGTATTTTAAATTAAAATTTGCTTGCACCAATAATACTGCCGAATATGAGGCTCTAATCCTTGGATTACGAGCTGCCTTGGCATTAAAAATCAAACATCTGCTAGTTTTTGGTGACTCCCAACTTGTCATAAATCAAATTAATGAAGTTTATCAGACCAGAGATGATAAATTGTTCCCATATAAAGCATATGTTTTGCAATTTTTATCCTTGTTTGATAAAGTTACTTTGGAAGCTATTTCGTGAACTCGCAACAGTGCGGCTGATGCTATGGTCGCAGTTGCATCTCTTCTGCCCTTGGAGTTAGATGACGAATATGCCACCATCATTATTCGTCGACTCCATGAACCCGCTTCAAATAAGTCATGTTTAGAACCTTTGGATGTGTTTCTAATCAATGAAACTACTCCTGACCCTTGGTATACAGATATAGTTGATTTTCTTCAAAATGGGACTTTCCCTACCAATTCTAATAGAAACCAGCATCGGTTATTATGTAGACGAGCCAGTCGATTTGTAATAATTTGCAATACTTTATATAGGAGATCTTTTGAAGGTATCCTATTGAGATGTTAGAATCTAGAAGAATCCAAATCAACTTTAAGTGAAGTTCATGATGGATCTTGTGGACACTTCAGTGGTAGTGTCATTGCTAAAAAGCTCCTTAGGATAGGCTACTTTTGGCCTACCATGGAAAATGATGCACATGATTATGTGCGCCATTGCGACAAGTGCCAGAAACATGCTGACCTTGTCCATGCACCTGCATAAGAGCTGCAGGCTATTTCATCTCCTTGGCCCTTTTCAAAATGGGGCTTAGACATTATTGGCAAAATTAATCCTATGTCATCTGATGGACACAAATTCATCATAACCGCCATTGAGTATTTCACGAAGTGGGTTGAAGCTATGCCTTTAGCTTCCTGCACTGGAACACAAGTCTCTAAGTTTATTTTTAATCAAATCATTTGTAGGTTCGAAATTCCTACAAATCTCATCTCAGACAATGGAACTTGTTTCAAAAATAAAGATGTCAAGAAATTATGCCAGAAATATAAGATTCAACATCGCTGGTCCACTCCCTATTATCCTTAGGGTAATGGCCAAGCAGAAGCATCTAACAAAAATTTAATCAAAATTCTCAAAATATTGGTCAATAAATCTGGCCGCGACTGGCACATTCAATTATATCCAGCTTTGTGGGCATATTGAACCAGCGTTCAAACTCCCACTGGAACTTCACCTTTTGTCTTGGTTTATGGTGTTGAAGCCGTTTTTCCTTTTGAATTAGAAGTTCCTTCTTTGGCTCTACTGCTTCAAGATACCGAAGTAGGAGATGAATATCGAGCTGGCAGACTCAGTCAGCTAGAACTCCTAGATGAAAAGTGCATCAATGCTTTGGAGCATCTTCGTGCTTACAAAAACAAGCTTAAAAGATCTTATGCCAAGAAAGTTCGTCATCGATCCTTTGAGGTCGGTGACCTTGTTTTAAAAGAAAATAAAAAAAATACTAATGCAACTAAAAACCTTAAAGGTAAATTTGAGCCCAACTGGCTTGGACCATATATTATCACTTGCTAAATCCGAATCGGAAGCATACAAATTAGCTACCTTAGATGGTAAATATTTAAAGGAACCTATGAATATTATGCATCTTAAGCGATATTACGCATAAAATTTGGTCATTTCATCATTTGTACATATTTGCATGTTGTCTCATTTAAAAAATATATATATATATAACTGTTTACACAAAAACAAATGAAAAAAAATAAAAAGTCAAAATAGCAATATTACTGACTCTTTTCAAAACCAAAAAAAAAATAAAGAAGAAAGAGAGAGTCAAAATCATCAAACTCCTCAAAAATATTTGTTATATATAGTTCTTCTTCAAGTATTGCAGTTATATTTTCAAATTATTTTGCGTAAATTAGCATTTATTTGGAATCCCTCACTATCACAAACACAAAAATAAATATCTTGATTTTATCTGGCATGATTACTAATCTCTCTTATATCAAAGTTCACAAAATTCACTTAAATAAAGTTTGAGCACAGAGAATTGATCTTGTTATTTACTTAAACCAAGCATATCCTTTCATAATAAAATGATTATATTTGTAATGTCCATGCTATGCTACATAGTAGAAGTGGTTTCTTGAGTGAAAAGTTTCCCCTGCTATCCTATCATGCACATGGTCTAGAATTTTTGAGAATTGGCAAAAGGACAAGTTCACCTCTACCCAGAATAAAAATCCCTTGCTCTACAGCTAATCCGAGCAAGTATCCCTAGTATAGGAAGAAAAGAAAAGTTCAAGAAAAAGAGAAAAAGAAACAAGTTATTTCAGCATTACCTCAAATATCAAGCCAAAATACAAAAATACTAAAAAAAAAAAAAGAGAAAAAAAGAAAGAAAAGCAAAAGCAAAGAAAAATAAAAAAGCAAAAGCAAAAGCAATAAAATCCCTTTCCCTACCATTGAAAAGAAAAGAAGGGTTTATGAGCTTGAATCCCTGGAATTCTCAATTATTCGAAAACTGTGAGGTAAGCCCCATAACAAGTGGTTTGTGCCCAACCCGCTTGTCCTTGGGTAATCCCTAGCGTGGTGATATGTCTGTCACATTAGCAACCTTCTTTTGTATGAGACCTATGTCTGCTTATGGATTAGCTAGCTCTTGATAACCCGACTTACATAGTAGTCTGGTATGGTTATATGCATCTAAATCATGGTTAATGAACACTTATTTGGTTAATTCAAATCACTTGTATCATATTATCTTGCTCAAACCTGGTAAATGAACAATGCAATTGCACACACATTTTGTCTTTGAGATATTTTGTGTATCATTATGATAAATCAAGATTGGTAATGAACTCACCTACGCACATGGGATTCCTTATAAATCTAACTTTTGTCTTTAAAATACTTTGAAATATTTCTGCAAATTGTTTGGAATAAATTCATTTTCTTCTTTGAAGAACAGTTGTTTAGTATAAAGACAACTATATGCATTATCAAAACTTAAAATCATTTTCAAAACATACAACCCAGTTACGTTTATATATAACTTTTGACTTTCGTGACGATGGTATAGTTCCAAAACCAAAATTGGAATTTTATGCCTAGTGCAAGTCCTCATCTTCATATTTTCTGATTATTTCAAAAATTAAAAATCAACCATGCAATAAATCTATTATTTTTCTTTGGATTTTGCAATGATGGTATAAGTTTATACCTAAATATTCTATGCCTAGTGCAAACCATTGTACCAATTTTATTTTCCATTTATTCAAAATCATAAAAACATATGACTTAAATCATTATGTTACACAAATATGCTTTAAAACAAAAACTTACTCTATTTTCATGTCATTATGTCAAACTTCAATTTTGCAATGATGGTATAATTCCTAGGGAATTATCCAAAAAATTTATCACACTTAGGAATTTATACCTAGTAAAATCATTTTAAAATATTTCATGCATAATATTTTCATGGAAATCTGAAAACAAATCATCATCATCATCCTCATTTGCATCATCACAAAAAAGTCTTAAGACAGTCTCTTAAGCACTCTTTTACTTTTAAACAATATTTCTATACTGGGATTATCTTGATGACCGAGTGAGCGGTGACTCCATGAAATGGTCTATAATAGCGACAATGTCCTTTGAAATTATTGTTAGAAGTCCCTTTTATTTTTTATCAAATCACATCACAAACAACCAATTTGTTTACATCAGATTATTTCATTTAAATTTAAAAAAAAAAACATTACATTCAAACCATAATATTTCCAACTAACATAATTACATGAATCATCAAATCAATCATACCACAACAATAAAGCATCATACAAACACATAAGGCAAGTCATATGATCAAAAATATCATATATATATATCTCAAAAATATATGTACATCATATCAAAACTAGATTGGTATGCCCAAATCTACATCTTGGCATACTCAATCCTCTCAATCATATAATTAGTCTATGCAGTGCAGTAGCCTAGCCTCGATAACCCGTCGAGCTCTTAGCCTCATCTCCTCCCCAACCCTAAGGTGGACGAGGTGGCCCCATCATAGTATATGTGGTACTACGAGTCCTAGTCATCAATCGGGATGAAGTCCTCGATGACCCAACCCTGATCGGATTCGTAATGTCAGCTAGCAGCTGTACCCTATGGCCCTCTAGCACCATTTGGAAGTAGATACCCTGATAGAATGTGGTCTGAGCAATCGATCGTGCCAGCTCCTAAGCGCTCACTCCTCTGCTCCATGCTCTAAGGTGTGCAAACTCATCTCTAAGTTGTGTAGCCTCCGCTTGATGGCGTGCAATCTCATCCTGTGGAGTCTACACCTGTGCCTAGAGATGGACAGTCTCTGCCCAGAGAGTAGCCATCTCACTACTCCACACCCTTGCCCTTATCGAGCGATGGTGGTCTCTCTCTTCATGGAGAAGGGGGTCTCTCCTCCCTCCTATTCTACTGTTGTGGCATCTGTTGAGCCTATGGTCTCCTCTTCTCTCTCCCTTCGTGACCCTGTGCCACCTCAATGGCCACCTGGCACCGCATCCCTATTCGACACACAACTGCGTGAATCGAATGCTGAGCCCTCGTCATTCGAGGAGGGTGGATGCCTACGTACCAGGAATTGTAGCCGTCGGCTACCCCTGTGTTGTCCCCATCCACTGGATGAATGGGGGCATCATCTACTTCTTGACTCCAAAAGTGTTGCATATCTAAAGCCCCACTAACTGTAGTGTTATATCGAACGGTTCGAGAAAACTCATAGTCTTTGAGAGATGGGATCCCCTACTGTAGACCGAACTGCCTCAAAACTCGGTCGTAGCGATGGAGCTCCACCTCTCCCCTCTCCATCCTCAGCCAGCAGGTTTGCCTAACATGAGCCAGATCCTATCCATGCTCAACCCACCCTGGATGATCTCTCCAAGGCCTCCAGGTGATCTGGTTGAAGACAAGGTTGTCAAGAAGTCTTTGGGACATTTGCAGATCTATCCGCCATTATGACCCTCTTCAGAGCCACCAGTAGAAATCTTGGGGCCTCTCCCTATCAATCCCTATCAGTGGGAGCCCTACCGATCTCTGCACTGTGATGTGCTCCCAGCACCAAACCTATAGTAGTGATGTCATGACTAGACATCGGTCGCCCTTGTATACAACCCCATGCAATATCCTATACAATTGGCATAGTACATAACTCCCCCAAGAAAACTTGTATTCGTGGTCTCTCATGTCGCAAACCACATCTGTCAGTAGCCATGGTACTCTGCATCCACTCTGATGGCATAGCAATAGACCACCTACAACCCCAGCCAAAACCTGTGTCAGTCTAGATGCCCGAGGCATCTAGCATAGCGACTCGATGTTCACTTCGCCCTTCTCCAGGGTGAAGCTCGGATCTTCGCACAGTCGCATCATCATGTGGCCCTGATTAGCTGTGGGAGTTATCAACCGTCCTTGTATGGGGATCCTCAAAATCCTCCATACATCCTCTAGTGTGGGAGTCATCTCCCCTATTGGTAACCAAAAACAGGAAGAACCCGGATACCACCTCTCTGCTAGGGCTGTCAATAGCCCCATATCTGTAGAAACCTATGGCATCTCTGCCACATGCTGCAAGCTGACTTGTGCCAACTGATCTCACTTTGCCTGAGATAGAGCAGCCAAGTCATCCCTCAGCCCGCCATATTTCCATTCTCTGCTCTTTAGTAATCATCTCTACAACATAAACAACAAAACAATAAAAATCATTAATAAAATAGTGATTATAAATGCAAGTAAAGCAAGTTCAATTTCATCAATGATGATATCGTCCACTATTGGATGATATCATCCAAAATTTGAGCAAATTCATCTCCGATTTTGCAAGCCGAAATCGTCCCTTTTTTGATGAAATCGTCCCCATTTTGCCGATTTTGCCCCTAGACGAAATCGACGATATCGAGACGATTTGATGAAATCGAGACGATTTCATCTCGAGGATGTCAATGGCCCAAAAATGGCCGTGATGCTCAAAAATCATCAAAATTTAATCTAAAAAGCATAGAAAATCAAAATTCAAGCATTCTAAACTAAGTTTAGACTCTTACCCATAGCCCGCGCCGGACCTCTATCGATCAGTGCGCTGTCTCGACCATTTTGTTTATAGAGCTCTAGAAACCATGAAAATGAATAGTAACAATGAATTAGGGTTTTTCCCTATTTTTTTAATTAAAAACATTTTAATTTTTTGCTTTTCTGCATTTTTACCTCAAACATTTGATTTGGGTAAAAACACGGAGGGGGCATCATAGTAAGCTGTCGTACGATTCAACCAAGAATCATCGCCTAAAAATGGGAATAATTTTTGCTTTCTCGTAAATCGATAAGAACTCATCTTTAATGCATTTTCTTCAAAAAATTCGCTAAAGAGAGGGCAAAATGTAGCACCCTAAAATTGGCACAGTAAAACTTAGTAAATAATTAAAATTACCTTAGTAATAATTCAAATTCAAATTTCAACCCCAAAACCACTCCCAAACAACCTTTTACCCACTCCCCTTGTTTTCCATGCCATTTTAAATATTTGTTGTGACCGTTGGACGATATCGTTGCCGATCAGATGATATCACCTCAAATCGGACGATTTTGTCTGGAGCAGAACGTCCAGACGATTTTTCATAATTAGCTTATGTTTCAACAGCTTCTCTAACTCGGGTAGAGATGCGTCTACACCGTTAGAGTCTCCCCCCATTGGAGATCTCCAAAAATTGGATGATCTCCAACCTCCTAACCTCCCCCCTAAGCCTATTTAACCTCTGGCTCTCCCCTTGATCATCTCCCTGGCTGAATTTTTTTGTACTTTAAGTTTTACATGCTTTAGGATATCCTAGATTATTGTTCGCCTTTGTCCCTTTTTGAATTTTCTTGCAGGAACTTTATTATTCTTCAGTCGAAGCAAAGCTTAGATTTTCGCAGACGATCCTGTCCAATTCGAGACGATTTTGTACCAATCCAAGACGATTTCGATTGCAGTCAACATTGGGGGCAATCAGTGCCCAAATTTTGCATTTCTTTACTTTTTTTTGTTGTTTTGCTTTGCATTAGTTAAGCTTATTACTACTTTGCATCTTGGAGTTCACCTCATGTAGCCTAGATGCATAATAAAGTCAAAGTTAGTCATTAAAACCATGCATTTTACTTAATTTGTTATCTAAAGTTGTCATTCTAGCATTCATACTTTCATTTCTATCATTTTCCATTGCTTTTGCAATTGTATTTTGTGTTCTTAGTATCCATTTCTGCAATTGCAATTCTCTGACAAATTCGTTTGACGAATTTGTCAGATCTCAGACGATCCTGTCATATCAGAGACGATCTCGTCAAATTCCAGACGATCTGGACTGCTTCAAAAATCAGAATCTCCATCAGACATCTGGATCAGGTATGTCTCTTTAATCTAGCTTATTCTGTCTATTTTTTGTTCAAATCTGTTTTTTGTATTCATATAATCAGCATTTCATATAGCTTAGCTTAGATTCATTTGGCCAAACCTAGGACTTGGATGTTTAAAGCTAAAATTAAACACATTAAACTCATTCCCAACCTAGGCATGGAAACTGCCACTAAACGTTTCCTGGTGAACCCCACCATCCGTCAAAAAATCACCTTAATACCCCTCCCCCGAGAGGTGGGACCTTCAAAGGGCCTCTCAGTCTGAGGTACCATCCCATCCTTTTCCCCTCTTTTTGGGCGCGGATCCTTTAGCCTAAAGGTAAGGATGCAAAAAATTTGGAGCGATACAAAAACTTTTGACAATGTTGATTTGCCTAAAGAGATATTGGAGAGCCTTCTTATGTTGAGGTAGAGAAATACTAGTAGTGCCTAGTTTCTTTTAGGGTTGATGGTGACACATTTTTAGATGATTATTGGATCCTCAAAAATTCCAACCTTAGGTATGCCCCTAATTTCAAAATTTCATGTTATTTTTAGTTATATAGTCCAATTATAGAGTTCAAATCTTAGGTCTTCTTTGGTTAAGCATACATTCCTTTTTACAACCCCATCAATTTGTTTTTTGTTTTTAGGATTAGTTCAATTTGTTGTAAGGTCATTATATAGTTTTTTTAGTTCATATATTTAATTTTATCTTTTAATTTTTATTTGTTTGTTTAAAGGTTCTCTCCTTAGTACACCTGATTAAACATTTTCCACTCAATATTTTTCCTATAGAAGCGCTCTACAAATCCTAAGGTTTTATATTAATTCATCACTCTTCTTGGTCCAACCATGCCCATATCCAAAAATATCATATATGGATTGATCATCTTCCTTGCCTATTTATAGTTTAAAATCAATCAAATAATTTTTGTTATAATCTACGATCTACCATCCTCGAAACTTTACCAATATATACTAACCATTAAAGCATTCCCCCATTTAAAAGTCCCCCACCTCAAAATTTCCTTAATTAAAATGGATGGCCCACATTTGTCTACCTAAAATAGATGAATAGTCCACAAGCAATCAAAGTTTGATTGTATATGCCAAAATTCCTTGTTATATATGTTGCACAAGCCAAGAAAATCTAATGGCCTACATTCATTGATGAAAAGTGAATTGTGTGGTCTAGATTTCTCAGTAAAATGGCATCATAAGTCTTTGGAAATTGATAGTCTGCATTGCTTTGGATAAATCAAATCAATGGCTCTTATTTGTTAGTAATTTCTAGCCAATGACCATGACACATATGGAAGAAGATGATTAGTTTGGTAAGCATTTGAAAAGTAAAAAATAAATCTATGATTGACATTTCTTCAATGTCAAAATAAGGATGATTTGCATTCATTGGAAAATAAAAAAAGTCCCACCATCGGACTTGTTATAAGATGTGTAGTCTACACAATCCCACTCTTAGAAGATCAATTGTGCACATTGGCTAGCAAGTAATCATAAAATTTCTCTCGTTGTAAAGAAGAAAAATATGTGGTTTGCATTATTCCATTGTCAAAAGAATGTGTTGCCCGGTTGTATCATAAAAAACCTCAATAAAATTAATAGCTTGCATTACTTCAATCTATGAACATAGATGAATAAAGATCAAAATATCATGATTAATTAGAATATTAGACTTAAATATAAAATCTATGGACTCCATTGGCTCTAGAAAGGAAATCGACAGTAAAAATTAAAATAAATTATTATAAGCAATGTCGATAATAATTAGAGGTAAGGGCACACAGGAGATTAATGGTCCAGATATAATATTGGAATGTAATGAATGACAAGGGTTTATTTAAAAAAATATAACTGGGGTGATCAAAATCCACGATCAAAAGAAGATAATTTTTTTAGACCAAATCAATGAAACACATGCCATTCGAAGAAACATAAGAAGATGGAGATTTACATTCAAGAAGGGAAGATTGCAACTAAGGTTTGAATTTGGACATGTTTCAATGGTTGGTATATTAAACAAAAGAGAATGAAGGACTCTGATTTAACAACATAACAAAGAAAAAATCATTCTTTTAAAGAAAGCCACTAATAGCATGAGAAAGGTTCAATGTACTAGATTTTATTTTTAGGAAGCAACAATAGCTTATATTAATAGCACATGCTTTTATATTATCCCCAATGGCTCAGATTTAATCCCCAATAATCAATGGTTATATATTAAGCAAATAATGACACATAAATATATGCACCTAAATGACATGTTCATGGTTTAGATTGAATTAACAACTAAGATCAATGGCTTCAAATGGATAGAAAATCAGACAACTATTACATTGCATTAGTTAATACTGTTATGAGCAATAAGGTGGTAGTTGGAGGGTGACAGAGGAAAATGATGTAGTTGGTTGCAATTAAGATTGAGCATGTGAAGTAACTAGCCCCCTAGCTATTAATACATGCCCTATCCATCAATATTTTCTTATGTTCACATTTTGTAGAGAGGTAACCAAAATATTATAATTAAGTCACAAAAAGTCATAAAAAGATACAAAGCATTTGAAGTGTGTTCACAGAATAATTATAGGAGTAATTATAGCATCTACAAGCACTCATTAAGGTACTTCCTTAAGTATACCCAGGCGCATTATGGAAAATATTTGAATACTGATAGAATGTAAGCCATATAAAACAATGCAAAGGAAAGCTATTATCAAGGATATAATAAAATTTGCTAGAATTTCTAGGGCAGACAATACAATTACCCATCCACAACAATGGGATTTGGAAGATATCATTGTATGCACAACAAGAGGACATAGGAGGATTAACAAAGATATCCAAAACTACTAAAAATATTATTCACGAGGATACAAAATTCATAGGATAAGCTAGCCCATATTGTAACAGATGGACAAACAACCTAGGAAGGATAGTATACCCCAAGGTGTATCATTCATCAGATCTTCTCTACTGTCTGGTAGTGGCTTATGACCTAGAATCTAGAGAATTCAAAAATATCAATGATCAATCCACATTCAAAATCACAATTGAAAATTTTAGGAGGTTTTTTTCAATTAATACCCATGAATTTGACTTTGGATAAAAATATATTATCTATACAATCTCATCATATGCTTAACACAATTACTTATACAAAACTATTCGAGCATGGCCTGAATATCTCATACAAATTCCCAATAAGTAAGTTCACCCTAAATTCATGGGCAAAGGATTATGCAAACATGATAAATATTGTGTTGGGGATTAAAGATTTGACCTGGCTTACCAGATATGCAATGTTCCTAATCATTCATTATAATAGAAGGGGCCAATTCCTACTATACAAATGTAAAAAATTTATTTGTGATAAAATGCACAAGGAACTGGTAGCATTCCAAAAAGCCATTAGAGAAGAATAGGAGACCCTTTTTCACATTACTTAACTCTCATTCACCTGATTGTGGGACATGTTGACAAACAAAGAATTAAAAAATGAGGAGTAGATACCACTTGCGTACAAGATAGACTCCCATGGATCCATGAAGGTGGGACCATCCCTTCTTATTTCTTTGGATAATTTATCCCAAACATTCATACAGTAATCTGTGGACACCCTCTAGCTAGGATAGGCTCCAAGATAACAAAATTCCTATAATAAGGTCACATAGGGGATTACTTAACTAAAAAATTCTCCTACATGAGAATTTCTGGAGCAAACATACCTTCTAAAGTGCTCCTAAAATATTTTCCAATGTCAATAGCAGCCTTGGAAATCACTAGGAAAATAGCAGAAGAGGCCAAGTTGAGAGCAAGAAATAAGCAAGATAAAATCTCTTGGCTAGAAGTTCCCTATAAATTTGGTCACTATATATACAAAGAATATCATAATATACTGAGAGCCATATGGAGGATGGATGAATATGGTTTTTTAGAAATTACTTGGATACCATATGATCCTCACAGGTACTACCAATGCTTAGTATAGAAGATTCAATATGCATGGTTAAAACACATCAATGATCCTTTCAAATATGAAATTCTATTGACCATCAAGAATGGTACATCTCTTGATCCTATGTGGAAGAAGTACCCATGTATCCAAAGATAAAATACCAATATTGAGCATGTTGGGGATTATTTGAATACATTAGTAATGCTTAGTGAAGCATCAATGGAACTAATTACCCCAATAATCTCAACAGTCCATCCAGAATAACTCGAGGATCCTATTGTTGAAGCTATTAATCAATAGTCTAAACAAGTAGAAGTTTTGGTAGACACTATCAGTCTCGATCAAGCAATGGAAAAAATTTCTTAGCCATTTCATCCTACTCTGAATGACACTACTCATACCAAAAAGGTAAAGAAGTTGCCCTTACTTCATTTATACAAATTCAATCAGAATTACCTTATGAGACTAAGCTTAAATTGGCATTGCAGATGCCCAAGATCATACCCATGGCTTTGGTAGTAAATAATAAAGAAATTAAGATATACAAAATAATATAGAAAAGAATTCAAGTTTTTAGAGGATTAGCCAATTTGTTGAGAGGTCACCAAGTAAAGTTGCCAAGCTCGACTAAATCCCCTTAGTAAAAACTATTTCTCATCAAAAGATCTAAAAATTATTACTATGGTGAGAGTAATAGAGGTTATCTATTTTGATTCTATTGAGCAGAAAAAAATCGACGCAATTGATGAAGGAAAATATCCCTAGGACATTTAATATACAGTTGAAGAACTAGACACTTAGGTCCCAAAAGTATCATCCAAAACTATATCATTCTTTATGCCAGCAAAGGTAAAATCAATTCAGATCAGTTAAGGAATAGGGAAAATAGGGGAAGCACAAGTACAAGTTATAAGGGACCCATTGTCCATGATGGAATGAAGAAAACAACTTCAAGTACAAGCAATAAGAAATATATAAAGAAAACAAAGAGTTGTAAGCAAAAATAGAGATACTACAAGCCAAAATAAAGGAGCCAGAAGCTTCCCAAATGATGGTCATGCCTTAGTTCCTTATTCACACATGACCTAGGAGATGAAGGTAGTCAAACATATTGATGGTGCTCCATTCATATAAGAATTTAAATAAAAAATTTACTCTAGATTAAAAGTTGAAATGATCACATTAACCAGAGTCCTCCAAAAAATCGTCATAATCATTAAGACAATAGAAGGTATAAATATATTATTGGAGGAAGTAGACACTAATATAACCATAGTTTAGCATATCTTCTATAAGTGTGAAGAGCAATATGAACAAATACACACCAGGAAAGTGACTGTCAAATAAGGCACAACATATGACTGCAAGCTAGAATTCATCAAAGTGGCTACATACCTCCATGAAAGGACTTGTTGGAATTCCTTTGCCAAGGAAATGAGGATTTGGGAGAAAGAGATGTATGTAAGAAGTTAGGCTATAATTTTTCTTAAGGAATGTATGGTAGTTGATAATTTTGATAATTTAATAGCTAAAAGAATGCAATATTATGAGTGTGATGACAAAAATGAACACATTTTATCTCAAAAACTCAATGATTTTTTATTATACTAGAGGAATCGATAACATGTTAAAATTTTCTATGCCTCTTTGTGGGTTAAAATCTTGCTCCTTGTTGCCACTATAACCTGTAGTTGCATTGGGGTAAACCTTTTATGTAGCTGATGATGCTGATGTGACACGTCCATCGGTACTATGATGCTTGAGGGATTGGAAACCTGGTCTCTGTGCTCCTACATAAGTTTTTTGACCATTGAACCAATCCCTCAGACCCAAAAGAGCTTATGGTAGCTTGTGTGATTTGAACTAGAGTTGAATGGACCCATAGTATGGATTGTAGATCTCAAATAGTAGCCTCACACCAACTAGCTATTCACTCATCCTCACAACAACTCAATGACTTATTTGAAATGATAGAATCTTTAATTAGATTCTCTCAAGAGAATAATTCTATGAAAAACAATCATAAAAATAATGCACTGTAAACAATGGATTCGATAATAATTGTTTCTTATTTTTATCAAGAGGTCTAGGATAAGATAGCCAAATTAGTGGGAATTAATCATCCTGAGTAGGGATAACAAGACAAAGGAAAACATATGAACAAAGGAAAGGCTGAAGTAATAGGAGGAGAGTTGCATCCCACTTAAACAAAGGAATGGCTTAAAAAGAGCCATTTGTAGGGCTTAAATATAATATATTTGTATTGATCCTTTGGCTAAGAAACAACTAGATGTAAAAATCCAGTTAAAACAACTCATAAAAACTATAAATTAGTTGTATCCCACCTTAGAGATTGACGATAGAGATGAAGCCAGATGAAGGGACCAAGTGAAGGAAGTTACAATAGAATGAGCCAAATTTAAGTTATAAATAGGAGTTGCAATAGCCAAAGACATCAATTATTGCATAGCCAATTTTTTCCAGAGGTATACTAGGTTGTCCTTGTCTTATCAATTATATCTTCTTTTGTGTCTTATCTCCTATATCCATCCCTTATTCTTCCCCTTAATTGTGTAGGTCTTGCTAAAAGTACCTAGCTTGTTGAGATAATTTAGAGTGGCTAGAGTGGAAGATATACGTCTCTTTGCTACCATATTAGAATAAAGAGCTAAAGTTCTTTTTTATGTCATTTGAACCAAGAATTTCTTTGTATTGGCTTAATGAGATCTAGGTCATTTCACCAGACTCTAATTGTAATAATCTTTTGATATTAATACAAATCCTACTTCCTCCTTTGGGCATTTCTTTGTCTCAATTGTGTATATGTTTCACATTTGCATATTACATTATTTGAATGTGTAAATGGTGATTCTCTCACTAGAAAATTAATCATGTCTGCTACATCATTAGAATGGATATAATTAACCTCGTCTACTGATAGGAGCATCTTAGTGGGTTTTTGTTATCCTTGGTTAAACATTAAATAAATTTTATTTATATTTTTAATCTGGTTGAGCATAAGCATGAATGTTATGATATAAGCTCAATTTAGGGTTTCCTTACCTTACTTAGTATATCAATTTTTTTAAGATAATTCTTTCCTGAGTAAAAGTTGTGGATCTACCAAAGTCTACAGTGCTAATTAGATTCTGAAAATTCTATGACATGAAAAATATTGAAGGAATGCAAAAAAATTCTCCAATAATGGCATGACCTATAATTTAGCCTGGGATACAAAATACATTTTTTGGGGTTCAAGCATACACCAAACTCTTGGCATCGCTTGAAAACATCTTCTAAATTTTCCATATGGTCCTCTTTTTTCTTGGAGAAAATAATTAAATCATCAAGGTAGATCAATATAATCTCTTGTGTAGTGCAGTTGGTGAAAGTCTTAGGTGTTGTAGAGGCCGACCCAAGTTCCATTCTCCCTGCCTCCATACTGCATATATACAACGTAGCTAGAAATATCCTATGTGCTGGTAGAGGTCAATAAGGATCCATTCATCCTACACCCACCTTGTTGATAGGGGTCTAGGCCCCTCTAAAAATCTTGTGTTTACCCTAAATATTTTGAGCACTGCATAAGCCACATTAAATAGAAGGATAATGGGAGGAATAATATTTCAGCTTCTTCATAAGCAGATTTAGCCTAGGTTTGTTTGTTTTACTAAGATAGGGTTATCTTGCATTTGCATGATATTCTCTTATTTTTTTTCTGTATATCTTTTGAGCTCTATGTAAAGGGTCAGGGCCCTTCAACCCCCTTTTTTATCAATACCAAAAAAATATAATCTTATTAATAAGGCCTTTGAGAGTGATTTCCATGGCTCTTTGAATTTGTGTACTAGTGTTAGATAAACTAAAATAAATTTATTGATAAGCAAACATTCCCTACTTGGTGGTAAAGGTCATTTTGTGTTGATATTCATCTTTTACCCACACTTGGTTGTACCCAAAAAATTCATCTATGAGGGAAAATATCTTGGATCCTATGACTATCTTCAAAATTTTATCCATTGAGGGTAGGGGGTAATGATGTTTCAATGAAGATTAATTCAAATATCTAAAGTTGATAGACAACCTAATTTTACCATTCTTCTTTCTTATTGGTACTAGGTTGGAGACCTAAGTGGTGTGGTTGATGGGGCATATGATCCTTGACTAAATTAGCTAATCCAATTTCTTCCTTATAAGAGGTTCTATTCTAGATTAATCAACCTCTAATTCTATATTATTGGATTTGTTTTAGGTTCAAGTTCAATAGTGTGTTGGATGATGCTTATATCATAGTTCATACCATTTCATATCTTCATAGATCCATGTCATCACCCCACCATATTTTTGAAAAATGTGGATGAGAGTTTTTTTTGCTATGGTGGCAATATTTTCTATTTTAACATTCACTATAGGGCCACCTCCACTTCTTGGTAATCTTATTTTTTATCTGTCATACCCCTCATTATTTTGAAGTGATAATTCAGGCTAAACATGGATTCCAATGTGAAGAGTCCCTTAGGAATATTGTTGAAATTTAATTGTATGATATGATTATTGAATTGTATTTTCAATATAGGAGTCCAACTCTCTAGAAAAATAAAACTCCTATTGAATAAATCAAATAATATGTTTATCATTTTTGAACACTTACCAATGAGTATCATTTTCAGGAACATATAGCATGACTATCACTTTTACATGTTGTGGGTTCTATCTCAAATAATTTATAGGATAAAATTGTGATCTTGTGACTGCCATGTTGTCCACATCCATGTATTGAGCCATTAGGAGGATTTTAAAATTCACAACATTAAAAGCCTCTATTAGATCCAAAATGTATGCTTATATGCTCTTATTTGTCTATTTTTGGCCAAATATTGAGATCTTACTTATTTAATTACCATCTTAGTGTCATAAAAAATATGTAATGTCTTGATACCTTTCTTTTGTTGGATAATATTAAATTATTTGGTACATGCTATTATACCCCCATGGTACCTATGGTACAATTTAAATATTATATTAGGGTGTGAGTCTATAGTTTAGAAGTTCGATTTATATTTTCTCTTTATGTATGTCTCTATGTGTAGGATGTGTACAAGTGTCATGTAATTACATGTACAAGTGTGATAAGTGATAAAGTGTACAAGTATCATGCAATAGAGTGTGCATGTGTATACATGTAGGAGTGTGCAATGTGTCATAGAGAAAAGTGTATAAGAGTAAATACAGAGTCAAGAGTCATGTATACAAGTGGTAAGATGATAAGCCAAAAGATATGAGAGACATGTCTTATGAACGAAATATGAAATGTTACATCTCCTAGATATGTGAGGAGTGTAATAGTCATGTATTTAATAGTCACCTTTCTAAGGTTATATTATGGAAACAAAGCTCCATTTATCGTAATATGATCAAAATATTGAAGAATCAAATAAGAAATTTTGAATAAAGCTTGTATATAGTTTGAGCAATTCTATCATAAGATTCTTCATGTTATTGCATGGATGATATTGGCAATTCTACCTCATATGATTATTATTTTATATGAATACTTTTTAATTAATATTGGTCACATATATACTGAATGTTTGAATATTTGATTATAAATATTGGGACCTATTGGGCACTGAATTGCATCAAGTTTTACTCAATACTATGGTTGTCTATCTTCCTACTTTCTATCCAGGCATGCACCCGATAGCTACAACTCAACACTCAACATTGGATGGACCAAAATAGGGTTTCAAATCCAACCTCCAGAGTAGGTTGGTTCCTTGTCAACTTAAACAGGGTGTTGACACAATTATGCTCACTTAGGGTTTTGGAGATTAGGGTTAAGAAAGAGATTAGGGTTAGAAAATGTGAACAATAGTGGATGGATAGGCTAACAACAATGTCACTACAGAAAAAAGCTCCCATAAACTATCTCAAGGTACCCATTACTTCAGATCAACATTATCTCAAATCAAATGAACCTTCATACATTAAAGCACAACAGAGAAATATTGAAGACAACAATTTCAATATCTAAACAATGATAATCCAAATAACAAAATTAATCAACACTCAGATTTTATAGAAATGCACTCCCTACCAATATAGATCTAATCAGAAGTAGATTTCAATTACCCTAGCAGTTAGTAATCCAATAAACTAGCAAAAACTAACCATTCAAATATTAATAAAAATGCAACTCCAAATTTTGAACCTCTGATACGAGATAATGAAGACACAAATTTGAGGCAAAAATCAATGTAATGCTCCTTTCATTAGCTCATAGGAATATTTACAATAGTGCAGGCAAACACACTAGAGCCGACCCTTAAAAATGAGGGTTCGACCTCTATTTATAGTTTGAAAATTAAAGAATAATAAGGAACATTACAAAGATTTATTTTTAACAGCTCAACAGAGAGTTCTTGCTGGCATTTTCTTACTAGTTCGGCCTCTAGGAAATCCACTGCAAGTAGACCACCATGGCAGCTCAGAGCTTCTACAACTTGTTGGTTGGTTGATGTCAATTGGAGTTCAGGTCATTAGAGACTGCATCTACTTCATTAACCTTTCTTGGAAGCTTTCATCATCATCGATCTACAATTGTCTCTAGTTTTCATTTCTTGAAACCCTACGACGCTTTGGCTTCTAGTATCCCAACTGACTATGTTTGAATCCAATGAGAAAATGCCTTTATATACTTTAAAATCATTGAAAAAATCTCAACCATTGATCTTCCCCATCGCACGACTATGATTTGATCTAGAATATATTTTGTACAATGGCGGGGAAAGACCAAAGCACCATTCCACTTCTTTAAGTTGATGATATCACCTTTTATATCTTTGAATCTATGGAATGCCAATCCGACATAAAATGCACTAAGAGTTGAGCGGGATGAAATCCGCTCATTATCCTTCCTTTTCTTCATTGGTGATAGAGCAGTCAAAAATCCACACTAAAATCAATGACATCATATTTCCTTTAAAACACTTGTAGAATGCCAATCCACACTCAAGCAAGTGTAAAAATTCTTTGTCACCAATCCAGACCCGCCATAGTGTAAAATAACACTTCCTTCATTCCACATCAGAGATAGTGTAAAATGCACATTGTTGCCAATCCAGAAGGAAGTTAGTTCAAAAATACTCTTTGACATGAATCCGCACCCTTTTGCATTGTTTTTCACCTCTTGTCACCAATCCAGACCAAAATACTCTATAAATTCCTTGAAATCGGGCTTACCAACACTTAGGCGCTTGAAGCATGTTAAAAATAACAAGTGGTCACCAATCCACACTTCTTTTGTGCTGACATCATCTTTTCCAAAAAAATTTATGGATTCAAGATGCATCACTAGTCCGCTACCAAATGCATTATAAATGATGTGGAATCGCTCCCAATGGAAAATTACACTAAGTGTTGGGTGGATTATAAACCTTTGTCATGGATCCACTCCAAAATACATTGAAACATGTGCGGAATGGAAACTTCATACCTTAGATAAAATTTTCAAAATTTTCTAAGGATGTGGCCATTTTGGGCCTACATTCTGGCACCTCCTAGGTGGATTTTCTTGCAAAGTCGTAGAACTCAGAGTCTTATCCATTGGGCATCAGAGTCAAAAATGTTCATCTTCAAAAATATGCTTTAAAGAATAATTTCCATATGAACACTACCCTCTAAAAAT
Organism: Wollemia nobilis; assembly: GCA_028583015.1. NCBI lineage: Eukaryota > Viridiplantae > Streptophyta > Pinopsida > Araucariales > Araucariaceae > Wollemia > Wollemia nobilis. The sequence goes on from JAQPPZ010004935.1 coordinate 82,283, forward strand.
TTAATGGTCCTCTTAGAGAGTAGAAGTTCACATCGAGACCATGCTTCAAACAACATAGAGGATAACTGCTCATATGGAGACTATGCAATAAACATAGGTTCCTCTGCCACTGTTTCCAAAATCTATCTCTAAGAATAATTTCAATAAGAAATTACCCTTAGAATACTTGGTGAAGATTTTCCAAGGATAAACATTCATATTGAGACTATACTGGAAACATCAATATTTGTGCCCTTATAGCAAAACTGCTTCACTGTTCTTGCAAAATACAGCTCTACTCTTCTTATAAGGCCTTCTTACAAAAATGCCTTCACACAAAATTTGCTGCTTTTTGTGCCTCTCTAGGCTCATGCCTTTATTGTTTATTTTTGACAATGTCAGAGCAAAAAACAAAATACAAAACTTGTGAACTATGTACAAAATAAAAAATGGCTCAAGTGTGTGCCCCTTCTGGGCCTGTGGTGGTTCCATCATGCTCTTCTTCTTGTTGGGCCTCTTCTTCGACCTCTTCCTCAACTTCTTCCTCAACTTCTTCCTCTAGAGAAGATTGTTCTTGATTTCTTCCTCTAGAATCATCACCAAACAATTGTACCATTAATTTCAAGGTTTGCAAGGCTTGACTCCATGCTGCTTCAGAGGGGTTTGATGTTTCTTTTAGCTGCTTATAAATATACTATAACTCTCCAATATCTTCATAATTAGAAGCATTCCCTCTATTTACTAGATCTTCCATGAGATCTCTCAGCCTGGTGAAATCAATGATCAATTGAGCAGCTTGCTCTTGGTCCAGTGGCTCTTCCAGAGAATCAATCTCAGATTCATCCTATAGATTTTCATTAGTGCTCTTCTGAATCTCTTCCACAGATAGCAAGCTATGATCCTCCATCCACAAACCTCTAAAACCAAATTGAATCATTTCTTTATTCACATCTACAATATCCTTAATCACTCCTTCAATTTTATCAAATAATAGCCAGGCCTTCTAAAGTGCTTTGTGTTTCTTGACCACAATCTTGGCAGCAACTCTAGCAAGATTCCATTCCTTATTGGGAATTGGCTTAGCAGAATCACTGAGTCTGCTATCAACCAGCTTGTAAATCTATTCTGCTAGAATCATCATAGGTTGTAGCTCTCCAGTGATTTGATCTAAATATTTTTAAATATTCTAGAGTAAGTGGTTGGCATCATCTAGATAGTCAATCATAAGTTGAAGCCCTGAGCATTTCTCTTGGACTTTAGAGAGCAATTCTTTTCTAACCTTCTTTAATCCAGCTTTAGAAAATCTAGAAGACTTAGCTTTCTCAATCTGAAGTTGTTGTCTCAAACTTTGTATTTCTTTAGCTTGTTCATCATTCAACTTCTTCTGCTCTCCTAGTTGCTCCTTGAGCTTATTGGCTTCTTGAAACTTTTCTTGCCAGCTCTTAGCCTCCTTTTTCAAAGCCTTTTCCACTTCTTTTTGATTATTCATAGTCTTTTGAAGCTTTTCAATTTGTTTCTCTAACTTGCCCACCTTCTACTTGAATATATCATTCTTCACATAGAAAGTCTCCAAATGGGCTCTGGCCATTACCAATTCATCTTCTTCAGGTAACTTCTCAATATCTTCTATGAATTCTTCAACTTGATAATCCTGGGTAGTCATCTCAGTTTTAGGCTTATTTACAAGTGGGGTCATGGATCTAGATATCCTTTGCCTTGAAACTAGATCAACAAACATGCTTCTTCTTCTTACAACCATCCTGTTGGAAGGCTTAGATAACTTTTCTACCCAAAAATCATTGATTTTTTGTGTGGTTGCCTACTCCTTTTGCAAAGTTACATGACTTGTATAACTGGCAGCCAAGGGAGATGAAGATACTAGGAATGCAAGGGTGGAATCAACTATTGATAGTGGTTGTGTGGAAGTAGTTATAATAGTTTATGTGACAATAGTGGACTCTATAACTACTATTGTTGTTTCTATTGGTAGACTCATAGAAATTGAAGTAAGACTAACAATTGGATGAGTGGGGGTGCTTGGAACAATTTTCTCCTTGGATGGGAGTGGTGATTGCAATGGTGAGGATGAAATGATGGGAGATGATGAAGTGGGGATCTCAGATGATGAAAGTGGAATCTGGGGTGACTTTGGGGGAGAAGGGTTGACTTGTACCTCAGTGGTGACCGATGAAACATGTGGTGGACTATGAGATGGGGAAGGTACCTTTGTCACAACTTCTTGATCAGAAAGGGAAGGAGACTTCCTTGGGGATTTTGGAGGTGGAAGAGGAGAAGAGGGATTAGAGACCATACCTTCACCTACAGATGTAGGGTGTTCTTGTTCTATCTCTGTATCCTGTTGCTCTTGTTGTGTCAATTCCTCTACAGCTAAAATAGTTACCTCTTTAGCAATCTCTTCTTTGTCCAACCTCTATTTCTTTGAGACCTCTCTCTCTTCTATTTCTAGAGCTCTTTTGGCTTTTCTATGGAACAATTGAAAGGTAACCTTCTCCCTCTCTATATCTTCCTCAGATACCTCTTGTTGTGTTATTTCTTCTAACAATAATTGCTCAAAAATGGGATTCAACTCCACTATCATTATAGTGGTGAAAGTGAGAGGTATGAATTTGAAGCTTTTATCCTTCTTTCTCTAGTCTATATCTATATCTAGAGGTTATCCCCCTAGGGCTAAGCATTGAGGCCTAGATACTATTTCTATGACTGGAGTACTGATAACTCTTTCATCTGAATATTACATTTTTCTCAAAATTTGTGCTCCCTTAGGAAACTTCTCTACTTGTTCAGTGGTAGGCTGAAATATCTTCAAGACTTCAACAACTATCAAAGGAGTTTCAGGCTCATCTTCTAGAACCTCTTGGTCTATAGGTGGAGAGGAGGAATCAGGCCTAGCTTGTGACTTCATCATAGTTAGCACTATGTTCCTTATATCCTTAGGCCTCCAGGCTTTGATATTCTCATCATATTTCTTAGAAAATTCATTATCAATCTTCATTCCAAACCTGGATTTCGGTTTTCCAATTTCAATTCTCATTCTCCACCAATCTGATATTTTGGCTACATTCCATTTTTCTCCTTTCTCAACCTCTTCCACCATGGAATCCTGAGACTGAGGGTCCTTCTTTTTCCCCATTTTTTCCTCCATATCATTGATGATAGCCTCTATCAACCGATGTTTTGGCTTCTTATCTAGATCAAAATCCATAATTTGCTCATAAAAGTCTAGCCATGGAGGTAGTTGATCCATATTTGACACATTCCACTCCAAAAGAGCATTTTCATTATTATTTCTACCCTATTCAAAATGGGGCCTAGGTCTCTTTTCAAATTTGTAGGCCTTGTCTCCATTTAGGGCAATATTTCTTTTGCTAAAAATATCATCAAGATCATAGCTCCATCTCTGAGGAATATAAAATAGACCTAACCTATCCAGGTATTGGTCAATTTTTTCACTCTACCCCTTCTTCGTAATAGTTATATCATCTACAGTGTGGTAGGTTAGCAGAGATTTTCTCTTCCTCCTAGAGCCATAGTTCAAGTCTATGTATTCTACCTACCTCAAGTATTCCAAGGCAAATAGCCTATCTGTGACAAAATGGGGTAGGAGAAAAGGCTTTCCCATGAATCCATATAATCTGATTACTATACCCTCAGTCAAAATATACCAATCTCCTTCTTTGACACCCTCTGTTCTCAGTATTTTCTTAGCCAGAGGTGGCAGTCTAGGGCACTCTCCATACATTATTTTTAATGTAGGTCCTAAGAATTCCAAGTTGAAACGGTAAAAAGACTCACTACTCCTTAAATGACTTGTCCAATAATAAACCGACAAGGGCTCCCCATCACTGGTTTTGTCCTTAACTAGGATCCATGGCATCATATCTTTCACAGTAGCATAAAACATCCAAACCAGGCTTGAGCAATGCCTAAAACTAGGTGCATCAGAGCTCCTCTTCATTCTTACCAATTGCTCATGTATTCTTTGGGCAAGGAAGGTTGGCCAATCAAAATAGATAACCCTAGTTCCCTTTTTCTCTGCACCTTCCTCATACATTCTCTCATTTGAAATACAATATGCTACAGTAATTTTCCAGCCATGTACCATTCTATCAGAGTCTAAACCCTCCATACAGGCCAACATAGAAAACAACTCAGGGTTTGCAAATTCATCAATAGGAATCAAAACTTTAAGCAATTCATCTTGCTCTCTTATCCTTTTAAAATTGAAATGAATCCATTTCTCTACAACTCCCTTTTCTTATGATGTCATTAATGAGGAATAAACCCTTGCTAGTTTCACTATGTTAAATTCTTTAGATTTTAAAGGTGGTCCTACCCCTAAGATGAATAATTCATGAAAATTTTTAGGTAATACTAAATAGGGGTTTGCCATTAGCGGTTTTTACTATTCTATTCATGGAATCATAAAATTTAACTATAGTAGCTATTAACTCAAGATAATGATGAACAGAATCACAAATATAAAAGAACAAGAAATATTATACGCATGATACCTTCTGATCACACAAGTTTTCCTCAAATATCTAATTTAAAATTCCTCCTCGAGAGGTCCTTCTTACTTATGACATTACTATATCTACTACTCACTGCTTTATCATGTACATGGGCTACTACCCTCTCTTCAACGTTTCTAGCTTCTTGAGACTTTCTTTGAAGCCATTTTTCTAGCAACAATCTTATGTTCTCTCTAAAATTCATAAGAATTTTTGGATAGTGTTCTTCTCTCACAGTGAACTCTATTCATTTTTGAATGAGTGAGACTTGTGCTCTGGCACTTTTATTTTTTGGTACATGCATGTCCTCCACCATTAATGTGGCTACTGCATGATCTACCCACTGGCATACTTCTCAACTCCCACTCATTTCCTTTGGTGGCTCGAAGGTGGCATTCTGATCTCTCATTGGCCAAAAATTCAAACTTGCGTTACCTCCTTACGGTGTCGCTTTGTCTACTCTTTGGTTCGAGCGTGAGACCTTTAGCATTGAATGTGGGCTCTTTCCTTTCTCTCCACATGGCACAATTGTAAAATTATCACTTTACTCCACCTTAGTCTTGAAACTGATGGATTGAAGATGCATTTGATTCCACTAACACTTGGCTCTTTTCACGCATAGAAAATAACACTTGCACCATTCCGCTAAGACTTTAGTTCATTTCGATGCGGAATAGGGACGCTCACCATTCTGCTCCACTTTACATGTATTTGAGTGCGGAATGGATCCTCACTATATCCTTTGGAACACTTAGCCATTTTGTAAATATTTTTCTCTTTTCAACATGTTAAAGAAAAACTGAATACAAAGTGCAGAAAGAAAGGGAAATATGATACAATGTATATACATATGTTACAATGAGTTTATATTTCAATCATAGTAGAGTTTGAGATGAAAACCATTTACTAGAATCGGTTGTATGTTCCCCTCTAGATCTTCAAGTTGGAACACATTGGTCTCTTTGATATCCACTATCTTGAAAGGGCCATCCCAAAAGGAATCAAATTTCTCATGTTTTCCCGGTTTTGCTCTATCAACATTCCACCTGAGAACTGAATCTCCAACCTGGAATTTCTTGAATCTTACCTTTTTATCAAACCATACCTTGATGTCTATAGAGTGTTTCTAAAAATTCTCATATGCTTGAGCTCTATTCTCTTCCAGCTATAGTAAATGAGTCAACCTTATTTCCACTGGATTTCCCTTAGATTCTTCCTCTGTATTTGCCAGCTTGAGTGCTAGAATTTCCAAATGGATAGGTAACACTACCTCTTTACCATACACCAGAGCATAAGGAGAAGTTTTAATGGAATTTTTGATAGTAATCCTGTCTGCCCACAAAGCTTGGTCCAGTAGTAGGTGCCAACTTCTTTTATTCCCTTCAAGTGATTTCCTCAAAATCCTTAACAAGTTTTTGTTGGTAGATTCAACAAGTCCATTACCCTATGGGTAATAATTTGAAGTATTCTTAAGAGTGATGCCATACTTGCTAGAAAACTCAATATACTTGGCTCCTATGAAGGCTGGGCCATTGTCACTCACCAAGGCTTCTAGAACTCCAAACCTTGAAATCAAATTCTCCATAAAATTGATCACAACTTCCTGATCTGATTTCTTTGTAGGAATAGCCTCTACCCATATGGTGAGGTAATCTATGGTAGTTAGGATAAACTTATGCTCTACCAAGGAATGAGGGTTGATGACCCCTATGAATTCTAGCCCCCATTGTTGAAAGGGCTCTTCAACTTGTATTGGCTTGAGGGGGAATGAAGCATTCCTTGTCCTTCCAACATATCATTGACATTTGTCATAGGCTCTAGTAACCTTGAAAGTATCAAAAAATATAGTAGGCCAGTAATAGCCTACTCTTATGATTTTCAAAGTTGTAACTCTGCCTGAGCAATGTCCTCCAGCTGGTCCTCCATGGAACTCTTCAATAACCCTCTATTGTTGATCATATTTTAAGCATTTCAGGAGGACTCCATCCAAGTTTCTTTTATACAGGCCTTTTGGTAGCAATACATATTTCAAAGCCTATAGCCTGTATCTTCTTCTTTGGGATGTATTTAGATTAGGAGGGCATACTCCAGTTTGAAATTATTTAATCATCTGATCAACCCAATCAGAGTCTACTAGTTGCACTCCTTCAACCTGATCCTCTTCTACTATCTGGCAAGCTATCACTTCTACTAATGTTGCTGCCTCTGTTAGACCTTGGCATAGGGCCCTACCTCTCACCAACTTGGTGGGATGTATTTCTACATCATATTCTTAAATTTTGGTAATCCAACCAACCCTTTTATCTCCTAGTTCACCCTACAGAATAAAGCTTCTTACATCTGGATGAACAACATATACCAAGGTTTTACTCTGAACCAAGTACTACCTGAACTTCTTCAATGACTTCATCACAACAAATACTTGTCTTTCAATAAATTTATACTTGACCTGGTAGTCATGGAGTGTCTAGCTCCAAAATAATATAGGATGTTCCTCACCTTGATCATATTTTTGAGTGAGCACTGAGGCATAACTCTCTTCAGCTCCATAAGCATAAAGGATAAAATCCTTACTAAAATCTAGGTTTACCAGTACTGGGGCTATTGCAATGGACTGCTTGATAATCTCAAAATCTTACTTCCTAACTTCAGTCCATTTAAACTTAACATTCTTCTTGAGTAACTCAGATATGGGCCTCACTTTTTGTGCAAAGTCAGAAATAAATTTCTTGACAAAGTTTATTTGACCCAAAAAGGACTGTAAGGCCTTCTTGTTTGTAGGCAATGGGAGAGCAAGAATGGACTTGATTCTATCTGGATCTATGGCCATACCTTCTTTTGAGACCACATGACCTAGCAATTTTCCTTCATGGACTGCAAAGAATGATTTCTTAGGATTGAGTGAAATACCAAATTCTCTGCACTTTTGAAAAACTTGCTCAAGGTGTGCTAAGTGGTCATGCTTATTATGGGAAAACATAGTCATGTCATCCAAATAGATCAGAATGAATTTATTGATAAGTTCCCCAAAGGCATAATCCATGGCTCTCTAAAATGTGGCTCCCGCATTGGACAACCCAAAAGGTATTCTCTGGTAGGCAAATGTGCCCCATTTGGTGGTGAATGTTGTTTTATACTGATCTTCATCTTTCACCCAAATCTGATTGTATCCAGAGAAGCCATCTAATAATGAGAACCTTTCTACCCCTACCACTATCTATAATATTTGATCAATCTGTGGGAGGGGATAGTGATCCTTAAGAGATGCTTGGTTAAGATTTCTGAAATCTACACACAAACGAATATCACCATTCTTTTTCCTCACAGGTACCAAGTTGGCTACCCAGGTTGAATATTTTATTGGATAGATGATCTTAGCCTTCAATAACTTTAAGAGCTCCTCTCTCATAATGGCTTCGATCCTTGGATTTACTAGCCTTTGCTTCTACCTAAAAGGCTTTGCATCAGGCTCTAGCTCAATAGTATGTTGGATAATCCTTCTTGTCATATACCTTGAGGTCTTCATATGACCAAGCCACAATGTCTTGGTATTTTAGGCATAAGGCTTTGATATCTTCTGCCTCCTCTAGTGAACATCGAACTCCAACATTGAGCTTCTTTTCAGTACCGACTTCAACTTCTTTATAAATTTTTTCATTGAATTTCATGGCTCTGGTCTTTTTTCTATCCTCATTGTCAAATAAGCTCTCTAGGGTGACCAACCCTCTAGGAATGTGATTGTTCCTTAATTGAATAACATCTTGTTGATCAATTTCTTCTAGATTCTCTTCTTGGATAGTGGAGAGACATGCTTCTCTTACCAGAAAGTCAATTATCTGCTCATCACTTTCAAAAACCTACCAAAAAATTTGCTTATCTGGTACTGTAGGTCTAAAAATCATTTTGATTCCCTTGTCTTTCTTGATTCCATAGTCTGCAGAAGGGTTGAAGTTAGCTCCCTTCATTGCTAAGGAATCTGCCAAAGTATTCTTTTCTCTGGGAATAAAATTTATATTTAGGGCATCAAAGGATTCCATCAGATCCCATACCCTATTTTTGTATACTTTTAGGTAATGGTGCTTACTACTGCACCTCTTCCTTACCTGATGGACGATTAACTCAGAGTCACCATATATGTTTAGAATATTAATGCCCATGCTTTCTACCTGTATCAGTCCGAGGCATAGAGCCTCATATTCTACAGCATTATTTGTACATGACCATGTTAGTCTATAGGCAAAACTCTTTGTCCCCTCTGATTGGGACTGTAGTACCACACCAGCTCCTACACCATTTCTGCATTTAGCACCATCAAAGTGCATGATCCATGTTTCCTTTTCTCTCAGATATTGATTGGATATAGCAGGGATTTTCTTCTCTGATTCAGCTGAAATGCTATATGTTCCCATACCAGTTCCAAACTGACTGTAATCTTCTCTGAAGGGCAACTCATCCTCAATATCCAACTCCTCAAAATTTTCAACTAGCTCAAATTCTTCTAGGGGAGTAAGATTGCACATATCCTCCTCAATCCTTTCAATATGATAAGACACTAGCTTTTTAGGTGTTATCCTTATTCTCTTTCCTTTGAAAGGAATTACCATACTAGAATAATCCATATACATACATCCTCCCAGCTTTGCAGTAAATTCCCTTGAAAGGCATAACCCAAAATAAGGTTCAAGATCAACCACTACTATTTCTTGCACTATTGTCACCTCAAGGGCTCTATGTAGCCTCATTAAAACATCCTTTATGACTCCCACTATCTTAACAGGTGTCCCATCCAATTGTAATACTCCAGGACAAGATCGAGTATACTCCATACCCATCTCTTCATAGATCGCTTTAGGCATAACTGTAGTTGATGCTCCTGAATCTATCATACAATTTTGGACTACCCATCCTTCCATTCTTAGGGAGATATAGAAAGGAGGGGGTTTATTTTTCAAAATAGTAGGGGACATTTCTTTCTTCTCTGAGGGCATACTAAGGATTGTGGTGGCCTGCTTATCCTATGGATACTTGTTGAGAGAAGCCTTAAGTAGGTCTATCTGGCAGGAATGAAAAGAGTATCATATAAACTAGATTTTGATGGAATATTTTTCATCTCTTCAACAATATTATACTCAGACTTAGCTAGGGTAGGTCTTTCAGGCCTTCTTTCTAGCTCACCATATTTTCTTTTATACTATTGAGTGGCTTCTATTATTTACATTTTGGTAATAGAGGGGAATCTAAGCCTTTCTTGTGCCTCATATTTAGACCTCATATAGTCTCCTTCAGTTTCCTTTTCCAACCTCTTAGGAAGACTGTCTATCTTCTCTTTCCCTTTAGCCTGAGGAATAGGAAAAGTATCACTACTTTGGGGAAGTTGGTCATTCCTCTTTTGAGATGGAACTTGGAATTGTCCCATTTTTTGTGGATCTACTTGCAAGGTTTTCTTTCTAGACCTTGTCATGACAGCGATTGGGCCATCCTCATATGACTCTTTCCCCACCATGATCTGATCTTGCTACTAGAGCATGTTCACTCTCCCCTTCTGATTTCTCTCAGCTTGATCCATGGCCATTTGCACATGATGTTGGTACATAACACAAGACTATGAATCATGTGGATCATTACACACCAAGCACCAAATATTTGCAAGAGTAGTATCTGAAGAACATTCAGGTTCTTCATATATTGCATTTACTTTGATACCTAAACTATTGCTAGGACCAGGTCTCTGATACTTATTTATATATGAGAACCTTCTTTGTTGAGATCTCTCCATTTCTCTTTTCTCCATAGAATTCATCTTGTTACTAAGGGTTTTCAAGGTATTTTGGATATCTAGGAGAACAGAGGGTTCTTGAGAAACCTGAGTGGGAAGTGGAGGAAAAGGGATAGTAGTGGATGTGGGTTTTTGTTGAGGAATGGGGGCCATTTGTGGAAATGGGGATGACAATGGAGGTGGATCCATATATGATGTAGTTGTTGATTGACCCTAGAAACTGCCAGTCTCTTGATTGTAGGGCAAAGCAGTCTTAGGGGGTAATCTCCCTACATTGATCAAAATATTCTCTGCATGAACCACAACATTATAAACTTAGGGGAAATCCTCTATTCTAGATTTTTGGGTTTGCAAACCTAGCTCTGATCCCAGAGCTCTGATATAGTACATATAGGCTAAGCTTATAGTTGGTCTAGCTATAGGGGGAATTCTTTTCCAGGTTCTACTAAACCTCAAGTTAAAATCTGAGACTGATTCTTGGGGACCCTTCTACATAGAAGTAAACTGATTAAGCAGGGAGAAGGGGTCAATAGATTCATTGAATTCTTCTATGAATGGTTCAGCTAATGCAGCCCATGAGGTGATAGTATTATCCTCAAGAGTCCTAAACCAATGTAAGATCTTCCCTCTAAAGGACAGGGCTAGGATCCTTACAATAACATCCTCATTCTTTATATCATGAATTGCTACCAGATTTAAAATATCCTGATAGTGCTCATATGTCATCTTCCCTGATCCATCATAAGTGGGTATAGCTTTAGAAACCGCTTGGGGAATGGCATTCATATGGGGTAATCTAAGTGGACCAATTGTGTTCCAACTAGGGTACTTTTGTAGGGGCTGATTAGGTGGTGCATTTACCTAATTTTGATTTGCATTTTCTACCATGTTTCTAGGTGTGGTTACTACTAGGGGAGGGTTCTGATTAACTACAAGATTTTCTTTAGGGTGATATTCCTCTTCTTGAAAATATCTATGCAAACTCCTTATAACAATTGTCCCTCTATAAGGTAACTCATACAAGAAGAAATAATCTAGATTATTTCTCTTGAAAGACCTGGTATACATGAAAGGGCACTGGTCTACAAGGATGATTATTTTCTAGGCTCACAGACCAGGGAGTCACCAGGTGAATTTACTATTCTCTACTTAGCAAGGACAAGACAATTCACCAAATATTGATTCCTCTAGGTAGAGATAAAAAATAACTCATATGATGGGTTTTCATGTTCCTTGTGAACTAGTCCCATCGAGCATGCCAAAAACTATTGGGCACTAAATTGCATCAAGTTTTACTCAATACTATGATTGTCTATCTTCCTACTTTCTGTCCAGGCATGCACCCGATAGCTACAACTCAACACTCAACATTGGATGGACCAAAACAGGGTTTCAAATCCAACCTCCAGAGTAGGTTGGTTCCTTGTCAACTTAAAAGGGTGTTGACACAATTATGCTCACTTAGGGTTTTGGAGATTAGGGTTAAGAAAGATATTAGGGTTAGAAAATGTGAACAATAGTGGATGGATAGGCTAACAACATTGTCACTACAACAAAAATCTCCCATAAACTATTTCAAGATACACATTACTCAGATCAACATTATCTCAAATCAAATGAACCTTCATTCATTAAAGCACAACAGAGAAATATTGAAGACAACAATTTCAATATCTAAACAATGATAATCCAAATAACAGAATTAATCAATACTCAGATTTTATAGAAATGCACTCCCTACCAATATAGATCTAATCAAAAGTAGATTTCAATTACCCTAGTAGTTAGTAATCCAATAAACTGGAAAAAACTAACCATTTGAATATTGATAGAAATGCAACTCCAGATTTTGAACCTCTGATACGAGATAATGAAGACACAAATTTGAGGTAAAAATCAATGTAATGCTCCTTTCATTAGCTCATAGGAATATTTACAATAGTGCAGGAAAACACACTAGAGCCGACCCATAAAAATGAGGGTTCGACCTCTATTTATAGTTTGAAAATTAAAGAATAATAAGGAACATTACAAAGATTTGTTTTTCAACAGCTCAATAGAGAGTTCTTGCTGGCATTTTCTTACTGGTTTGGCCTCTGGGAAATCCGTTGCAAGTAGACCACCATGGCAGCTCAGAGCTTCTGCAACTTGCTGGTTGGTTGGTGTCAGTTGGAGTCCAGGTCGTTAGATACTGCATCTGCTCCGTTAACTTTTCTTGGAAGCTTTCATCATCGTCGATCTGCAACTGTCTCTGGTTTTTATTTCTTGAAACCCTATGATGCTTTGGCTTCCAGTATCCAACTGACTGTGCTTTGAATCCAGCGAGAAAGTGCCTTTATATACTTCAAAATCTTTGACAAAATCTCAACCATTGATCTTCCCCATCGCACGACTATGATTTGATCTGGAATACACTTAGTACAATGGCGGGGAAAGACCAAAGCACTATTCCACTTTTTTAAATTAATGACATCACCTTTTATGTCTCTGAATCTACGGAATGCCAATCCAACATAAAATGCACTGAGAGTGAAGTGGGATGAAATCCACTCATTATCCTTCCTTTTCTTTATTGGTGATGAAGCATTCAAAAATCCGCACTCAAAAGTCATTGACATCATATTTCCTTTAAAACATTTGCGGAATGCCAATCCACACCCAAGCAAGTGTAAAACTCATGTCACCAATCCGGACCCATCATAGTGTAAAATAACTCTTCCTTCATTCCGCACCAGAGATAGTGTAAAATGCACATTGTCGCCAATCTGGAAGGAAGTTAATTCAAAAATACTCTTTGATGTGAATCCACATCCTTTTGCATTGTTTTCCACCTCTTGTCACCATTCCAGGAAAAAATACTCTATAAACTCCCTGGAATCGGGCTTGCCAACACTTAGCCGCTTGTTGCATGTTGAAAATAACAAGTGGTCACCAATCCACACTTCTTTTGTGCTGACATCATCTTTTTCCAAAAACTTTTGTGGATTCAAGATGCATCACCAGTCCGCTGCCAAAAGTATTAGAAATCATGCGGAATTGCTCCAAGTGCAAAAATACACCAAGTGTTGGGTGGATTGAGAACCTTTGTCATGGATCCACTCCAAAATACACTGGAACATGTGTGGAATGGGAACTTCATGCCTTAGATTAAAATTTTCAAAATTTTCTAAGGATGTGGCCATTTTGGGCCTATAGGACCCATGCTAATCTGACTAAAAATCCAAAAATGGTATCAGAGATACCATCATACTCCATTCAACCTTGTGGAATTAAATTTTTAAGCTAGCATCAAGCTTGACCTTGGTGTGAATTTTTTATTTGAAGTAGAAAGAATTGCAGGTCAAATAGTGGCCAAAGCCATGTAAGATGAGTGCTTGAAAAATCCAAGAACATTGCTATAATTTTGAAAGAATGTTTGAATTCAATTTGGACATCAACAACATCATTGCTCAAGAGTAATTTTTGGAGAAATTTTTAGGCCTAAGAAGAAGGGTAAAGAAAGGGATTGTCTTAAAGGAGTTTAATACACCAAATATAGTGGCATCCTAGCATTGGACAATGTCTAAAAAGATGTTGATAAAAGAAACAGTGAAGAGCCAACTCTGAGAAAATTTGATGTGAGAAAGCTAAATATGGGGAAAATCTAAGTTATCCTAATTAAGGAGTATTCTCTATGAAAACAAAAAAGAAGTGGTTTGAGTCACAAAACAAGAACAAGATATTATGAGAAGCAAAGTAACAAAAAAAGGAGCCACTGAAGCTACCCAAAATTAGAGACATATCCAACAAATAGGAAAGATAAAGAGCAATGCTAATATAAGGATAAAGTTTTTGAAAGAGCCAAGCTAATTGGATGAGAACACCACAACATTAAAGAAAATACAAAGTATAACATCTTTGTTATTGAATATAGAGTTGTAGAAGGTGGTGTAAATGCAATGCAATATATCTATTAGGTGTGGAGGAGAACATATCTATGTGATAGTTCATCCCTAATTGCGAAGAAGGCATGGAGAAAAATATCTCTGTTTAGCCCCTGATTGTATTGATAGAGCCTTTGAGTATTTCATTTTAAATCCATTAAAGTCTTGAGAAAACAATCAAATTGCAATGGAAAGTGAAGCATCAGATTTGGAGTGTGAGAAGGACAAAAAGTTGTAATGCTTACACCAAGGTAACATCCAGTGCATGAAGGAAGATGGTTTCCATGTGGAAGGAAATGAAAGTGCCAAAATAAAGTATGAAAATTTGACGTACCTTTTTTATAGTATAATTTAGGTGCACAATACAAGAGAGGTGCTCAAATTTAAATTTTTTGAAATTATTAAAATTGATTAAAGTAAATTGGAGTGATAAGGATATTTTAAATTGACTTCCATATTGATTTTTGAAATATTGAAAATTGAAAGTTAAAAAAAAAAAATGAAGGAGTAAAAAATAATTCTACATTTAATAGAATTTGTTTGTTTCAAAAACTTGATTTTTGAAAATTTTAAAAATTGACAATTTAATAAATTGAATTTAAAGTTTGGAAAGATAAGGTTTTATACTCCAAAAGAAAAAAATGAATTTACTTGTATGATTGAGAATTTCCATATTGAAAATTATTTTTGAAAAAATAAAATTGATTAAGGTTTCAAGAGAGAATTTTTCTACTCCAAAAGAAAAATTTGATTGTTTGATTGAGAATTTCAAAAACTTGATTTTTAAATTTTTTTGATGATTTGAAGATTGAATGCAATATTCAGAAAAAAAAAACTTGTTTGATGACTAATTGATTGAATTTAACTTTGGAGCAATAAGGTTGTCTACGTGAAAGGAACTGTTTGCTTTACAAATTTGAAGAAATTGATTAATTGAAATTTTGGATACACAAGGTCTTCTACTCCAAAGGATTTGAAAGTTTGTATATTGAAGAATTTGATTAAAATTAAAATTTTGAAGTCATAAGGATTTCAACTTCAAAGAAGTTATCATGGAAGAAAATAATTTTAAGGCTAATAAAAAAGGAAAAATTGGAATCCTTGAAAATTAGCATACAATAATTAATTGAAAAAATTGATGAAAAACAAGACATGGCAATGAGATTTATTTACAAAGAAGCTTTAGATTAAAATTTTGAAATATTTAGATATTATTTTCTCCCAAATCTTGCAGAAGCACTTGAAAATTTCTAAATATGATTTTATAATACATATTGATATAGGTAGTGAAGTATATGGCATTACTTACACTTGAAATCTGTAAAGATAAAAATCAAAAGAAAGAAAAGTTGTTTCTAAAATCAGTGATAAAAGACATTGATTATGATACAAGTGGGTTGTCATACATTTTAGGAAGAAGATAAAGAATGTAATGAAATGTTATTAAATTCATCATATGCTAGTAAAAGTGATAATAAAATTTCATCAATTTTAGAATTTTTTATTTTAACATGGTGGAATCGGTAGCTGCCATGAATCCGGGAAGGCTGTACAACTTTTATGGCCGCTACAATATTCTGTGTTGTTTGCTCTGAAATTCGCCACACAGATCTTCGTGCATTCCACCCCTATAATCGCCATGCCATAATCATTTAAACCTTTTACGCCGCTGAAAGCACTAGGAAATGGACAAGCGTTCAGTCCGACGAGGCTCGAGATTTGAACCTTGGACCTCTACCTCCCTTATGGAGTTTGGATGAACCAATTGGTCTACACCTCGGACCTAATTTTAGAAATTTATTATGATACTTTAAGTGAATATGTAGAGTTTATAGGACAATATCAAATTCAAGATTGCAATGAAATCAAATAAGTATAAACAAAGAAAGCACATAAACCAAAATCTAAAGATAAGTAAGATTCCAAATCAGTCCAAGATAAAAATATGGAAGAACCAAAGAAAGAAAAAGATAAATAAGGGTCTCAAACAAAAGATAAGGCACAATGTAAGATTGCCTAACAAATGCTAGGACACAAAGATGAAAATTGAAGACTAAAGTCTTCAATAACCAAATAAAGTATAACAAGTGGTGTTAGGGAATATAACATTATTTGGTACATGCTAATGCACCCCCATGGTACCTATGGTACAATGTAACCATTATATTAGGGTATGAGTATGTTGTTTAGGAGTGTGATTTATATTTACTCTTTATGTATGTGTTTGTGTGCGATATGTGTACAAGTTTCATGTAATTATGTGTGCAAGTGTGCAAGTGTCATGTAATAGAGTGTGCATGTGTATAGATGTAGAAGTGTGTAATGTGTCATAAAGTGTGCAAGAGAATATAGAGTCAAGATTCATGTATACAAGTAGCAGTATGAGAATCCAAAAGACATGATAGACTTATCTTATGCATGGAATATGAATGATTGCATCTCCTAGATATGTGAGGAGTGCAACAATCAAGTATTGAAGAGTCACCTTTATATTATAAAGATCCATGTGTTTTAAGATGATAAAAATATTGAAGAATCAAAGAAGCAAGGCTGAATAAATATTATATATAGTTTGTGCAATTCTATTGTAAGCTTTTTCATGTTATTGCATGAATGATATTTGTCATTTACTTCATATTATTGTTATTTTATGTGAATGTTTATTTATTAATATTGATCACATATGTATATATATATATATTTGTTGAT
Organism: Wollemia nobilis; assembly: GCA_028583015.1. NCBI lineage: Eukaryota > Viridiplantae > Streptophyta > Pinopsida > Araucariales > Araucariaceae > Wollemia > Wollemia nobilis. Next base: position 99,202 of record JAQPPZ010004935.1, read on the forward strand.
AATAAGGGGTTGTACTCGAGTCCCCCACCCTTGACAAATTACATCTTTTTTTTTAGATATTGGGAGTTTACAAATAGATACACTTATCATCTCAATTGAGATGCTATAGCTAGAAACCTATAAAATTTTACATCAAACGTCTAAAATCATGATTTTCATTTTTTGGATCTTTTCAAATATTTGTATGAATACAATTACTCTAGAATTTAGCATCTTTCTTGACATTTTCCTATAGCAGCCTTCACAATGCCAAAACTTCACCTCTACTATCTATGCTTTGCATCTTAGTAGAGTAATATTTCCAAAACATTGCACTATCATAGTCCGCTTTACCAAATCTAGATTGCTATTTTCCTTCCTGAAACACAAGTGCAACCATACAAATTATAATAAATAGTCTAAATTAAAACACATTATTATTACAAAAAATAGATATTATCAATGGAAAACATTAAAGTAAATCTTAATAATTAATTGATTTAGGCAATCAACATTTTTTTTCAGCTTCAACTAAACTTTCTACTTCCTCTAACCATGGAAAGGAGAATTTAACTTCATGATCCTCAATAAAAACCCCTTTATTGGCTAGCTTATTTGCACATTTGTTTCCTTCCCTTAATATATGTGTAAACCTAATTTCTTTAAACTCTTTAGCAAGATCTTGAATTTTCAAAATTATCTCTTGTATGATCCATTGAGCCTTTGCTTTCCTCAAAATTACATTTATTACTATGAGATAATTACCTTCCATCCATACTCTATTCCATTTAATTTGTTTACATATTTTTAACCCTTCTAAATCCGATCAAGCTTCAACTTCATTATTTATCTAAAATCCATTATTGAAAGCATAATTGGTGTAAATCCAGTTGCAAGAGGTTAGAAAAAGAACCTCTAGTCACATGAATTGTGACAAAAATAAACAAAGCAAAAGACAAAATTCCCAATCATACAAAAGTTACAATAGATGGAAATAATCCGATAAATGCTTTCTTTCTCATTCCTAGATTTCACCCCTTTTACAATGTGATACCAAGGGAATATATATCCCAAAATAAACCCTAAAACAAAATCCTAAATCTTAAGCATAAATATATATATATATATATATATATATATATATATATATATTATTTATTTATTTATTTTTATTTATTTTATTATTTTATTTTCTAGGTTATTTCGTCTTTAGTGCCAAAACCTAAATCACCTAGAAAAACTTGGATAGCCCTAAAAATAGATATGCACCTTCATATCATCTATATTAAGACTTCTAGAAAATCTCAACACCTACCCAATGCCTAAATAAGGAGTTATTCCAGATTTTTTTCGTCCTTTTTTTTAAAAAAACACTAAATCCCATTTTTGGGGCACTAAATGAAAGAATTAGAACTTGAATAGCCTAAAAAAAAAACCTAGACAACTAGAGTCATCTAGCCCATGGTATGCCCACCTCTTTATCTAAATCTTTGTAAAATTTCAAGTCGATCCAACGGTCGGACCAAAAGTTACGCCCTTTGGAAGATAGGCTCCTGCATCAATAATGAGACAAAATCTCTCCTCTATTATTTCTAATTATTTCTCCTCCTGCTGATCCTGGATTTCCTTTAGATGCTCCATCAAAATTTAATTTAACCCACTCCATATCTGGTGGTTTCCACTTTATATTATTTACCTTATTTTTGCTTCTTTTGTACCCAACATCATTATTCCATTTAATGACTTGAATCCATCTATCAAGACTTTCTGCTTCTAAAATAGGAATTTTATGAGTTGATAGGGTTGGTTTAGACTACTCTATGTCTAAACATATCTTCTTTTTCATCACCTCTAAACTTCTTTCCTTTCCTTTAAATATTTTTCTATTCCTTTCTAGCCATATAGTCCAAAGTATTGTATCTTTTGATATATCCCATATTGTCTGTAAAGCCTCACTTTTATAAGTGACCTGCCATTGCTTTAACCAATCTTCAATTCTGTAATTCATCATCATTTATTTACCAAACATATTAAGAATCCATTGCCATAGATTCCAGACTATTGAGCATGTCACAAGAGATGGTCAATACTCTCCTACTTATTACAGAAAACACATTGAGAGGGGCCATAAAAACCCCTTTTCATAAGATTATCCTAGGATAAAATTATTCTACGATCTACTATCCAAACAAAATTTTTGAATTTATGAATGCTTGGATATTGCAAATATCTCTTCATATTATAGTGACATTATTATTATGAAATTATATCCACTTCTTGTTGTGTATTCTCCTAATCTATTCAACTCCTAAATCAGTTTATTATTGGCACCCCTCAAAATAATCACAATTGTTATCTTTCTACTTAATTTCATCCTACCATAAATGTCTTGTATAATTGTAAAAAAATCTTCTTTTCATTTGTATCTTCCTTATCAATCCTTGTACAAAATGTTTGAAACCTTATCACCGTATTTTTATTGAAGCAATCTCATCCAAGGTTTCAAAACTGGATCTAAATTGAGTGGGTTTTTATCACACCAAGTATCCATCCAAATAGAATTTTTTTCTCTAGTTCCCACCACCCATATTAAACCTTTAATCACAAGATCAATAATTTTTTTAAAACCATTTCAAAGAGCGGAACCATTTCGAAGAGAGAATGCAGTAAAAATTAAACTCGGATCATTGGGATCAACATACTTATTTAGAAGAATTCTTGCCCATTGTCTTTGATTCTCTTTGTACAATCTCCAAATAAATTTTCCCCTAAGAGCTAAGTTTACATCTGTAAGAGCTCTTAAACCAAGACCTCCCCTAGTTTGATCATCACACAACTTGTTCCATTTCACCAAAGAAAATTTTCTTTTATCATGTAAACCTGACCATAAAAAGGATCACGTAATAAAGATTAAAATTTTTTCAACTGATTTTGGCATAGAATACAATGACACATAATATGTTGGAATGGATTGTAAGTTTGACATAATTAACTACACTCTTCTTGCTAATGATAACCATCTACCTTTCCAAGATGGAAGTTTATTTTGAACTTTACTAATAACTAGATTCCATAAATCTATTCTCATTTTTCCCTCAAATAAATGCATCCCTAGATAAGTTGTTGGAAAATTTGCCTCCTCCATTTGAAGCAACCTACAAATTCTTGCTTTGATATTAGAAAGAATGTTAACAAAGTAAATTTTGGATTTAATCCTATTAATTTTTTTCCCTGAAGCTCTTTCCTACTGTTTTAAAAAGTTATTCAAAGTTTTAACCTTGCCCTTCAAAAAAGGGTTGTATCATCTACAAATTTTTGATGGGTGATGCTATCGATGTTATTACTAACCTTAAGTCCACTTATAAGCCCATATTTGTAAGCGTTATTTAAGTTCATACTCAAAAATTTTGCCATAATAATAAACAAATAAGGAGATAGAGGATCTCCTTGTCTAAGTCATCTATTGTCTTTAAAAGATTCTATCACTAACCCATTGACCAATAGTAAATAAGAAACTATAGAGACACAAGCTTTAATCCATCTAACCCATTTGTTCCCAAAACCAAACTTATCTAAAATTGTAAAATGAAAATCCCATATAACCCTATCATAGACTTTACTCATATCAAGTTTTAAGATCATAAATTTCTCTTTTCCTGAAGATGTTGAATGTATAACTTTATTAGCTACTATGATCCCATCCAGAATTTGTCTCCTTTTCACAAATCCTCCTAGCTCTTCTAAAATGATTTTGTCTAACAATGGTCTTAATATATTCGCCATCACTTTGGAAATAATCTTATAAGCCATATTACATAGGCTTATGGGTCTAAAAGAATCAAACAATTCAACATCCTTTTTTGGAATTAGGGTAAGATAAGTTGCATTTATTTGATAAGGAATGTGTTGTTTTACCCTAGTTTATTCCACTATCACCAATAAAGAATCCTTCACTATATCACAATTATGTTGGTAAAAAGTTGTAGAGACTCCATCTAGACTTGGGGATTTATCCTTATTAAAAGATAAAATATCTAAATGAACTTCTTCTAGAGTAATAGGTTCCATCAATTTCCTATTGTCTTCATTTGTTATAACTGAAGGAACATCTTGAAGAAGTTTATCATTAAGAACTTCGATCTTCTCTAAACCTAGAATATTCTGATAAGAAAAACTTAGCCTCTTTTCTAATTTCACTTTGATCTTCAATCCAAACTTGTTCTATTTATTTAATTCTACTAATTCTAAAATATGATCTATGTACTATAGCCATCCTATAAAAAAATTATATTTTTATCTTATTCTTTTAACCAAGTTTGTCTAGATTTTAATCTCCAAAATTTCTCTTCCTTACTCAAAATATTATGATATTCACTAAGCAACTCCCTTTCCTCTGAGCTTGTATTATTTTCATCACCTTTTTGGAATTTTGAAGGTTTATATTTTAGTTCTTCTTTATTCTCAAAAATTTGTTCCAAAGGTTTTCTTGTTCCATTCTTTTAATCTAGATTTCATAGATTTAATTTGGTTTGGAAGAGCATACAACCACCATTACCTAAATAATTCCATGTTTGAGCTATCATATCAAAAAATTGAGGATGATATTCTCACATTTGCTCATATTTAAAATATGATATTTTTTTAATTCACTTACCACCATTTTAACTCTTATTTGCTAGTGATCTGAACTAATCCTTGTTAAGGTATTAACTTTAGCACAAGTTCCTTCATCTAGCCAATGATATGAGAGAACACATCTAACTATTTTTTTTGCAAATAGGTTTCGACATCTCCTATTATTGGTCCAAGTATAGTTGTCTTCTTCAAACTCAACTTTCCATAGATTGTTGTTTGAATAAAAGCTATGAAATATTTCATGCTTTACGTCAATTTCCTAATTCCCCCAATATTTTCATTCAACTTGGTAATGGCATTAAAACCTCCAATTGTCATGAATTGAGTTTCTTGGTCTTTATTTCTCATAAAGCCTTCAATCCCACTCCAAAATTCTAATATACTTTATTGAGTTATAAGTCCATAGAAATTGATAAGGATGAAGAAAATATCTACAAAGTAGCAAGTGACTAAAGAGGGTATTCAATGCCTTGTTTTATGATGTGGGAAACACTCTTAATAAAAAACATGAAATGACACGAATGAAAACTTACAATTGCATTAATCCAAAAATATATTTATAGGCATGTCTACCTTTACAATCAATATTTAATATGCATGATCCGTGTGAGTATTAAATGCAATACTAATCCCTATCATTCCTCCCCACTAAGGAAGCATTGGTCCCCAATGTGTATAGGTGTGGAAGAGAAATATGGGTAGCTAAAGAGTGTCGGGTACAACAAAAAATGCACTCTTATTACAAAAATATGAAGATCAAAATAACAAAGTTTTACATGTTTTTAGAAAAGCAAAATCTGATTCTAGATATGGATGAGGCTCAAAAAATGGTCTCCAATGACTTTAAACACTGCTATACTGATGGATAATTGAAATGGGTCCTTGAATTTTGTAGAAGACACTAGTAATCGTAGTGTTAGAGAAGATGCAGTAAAAGATACCTCAAACCACAAGCACAAAATATGCCAAATAGAAAATTTGAATTTTGTTGACATGAAATCTTTGGTTTTGAAAACTGGACATCGAGAATTAATGAAGGTATTGATGATGCAAATATGAAAATTTAATAAATTCAAACAAATGGTATTTATGGCACATTAATAAATGGAATTGAATTAAATATCACACATTACTAAATGCGATTGATCAACGTGGAAAATATTGACATGACTTGACACGGACCTTGACAAAGACTGGGAACTTTGTGGACTTAATCGGGAGGTATACGATGTGATGAAGGCTTGAATCTATAGGAAAATGCTGATGTAAGTGGATAGTGAGCTGATGTATAGTAACTTGGGATGCAAAAACTTGGATTGACAACATACGCATTGACGATGCGCTGAAGACCACAACACAGATAGGGCAAATTTGGTTGGATGAAATCATCGGATAGGGTGGCTAATGCGACCCAGGGTGGGGGATTTGGAGGGCACACGTGATGAAAATGATGTGGTAGAGAAATATGCATAGGAAATGAGAGTGCATGGAGCACATGTAATCACAAGGCAGATGTAGGATGCATGTGAGTAGTAGCTCACAAGCGGTGGATGAGGATGGAATATGGAAAGTAGGAGAATGGGTAACGACATTAGCATTGCAAGGTTTTGGGAAAGGACGGACATGTTGAGGGTGGCTAGTGCTCATGGAGTGCTGGACACTAATATACATGTGATGTGTTCCTTAAAAATTAGCAAACAATGATTACAACGTGCATGTGGGACAAATCCCATGAAACAAAGTGTGAAGGCTAATAGTAGACGTCAGCAAAAAAAAAAGTGAATAGACAAAAAATGCATTGAAAAATATTAAAATTTATGTTGGCAATTTTGGGTACCTTGGGTGCATTGCCTTTGCTCAAGTGTATAAGTTGTCATTGATGTCAAGAAGCTTTTGAAGGAATTTGATTTGATGTAAAATAATTTGTTTTGATGAAAGTTACGGCATGACAAGTTCGAAAGAAAGCAAGTTAGAAAAGTGTCGCGATATCGTGACATGTCGCATTTTCGTGACTTAAGAAGGAGAGATAAATCAAGTTAGAAAAGTGTCGTGATATCGCGACATGTCGCAGTTTCACGACTCAAAGAGGAGAGAGAATGTTCGAGTCAAAAATGTCACGATTTTGCGACATATTGCAAGGAAGGTTGAACGGACGAAAAAGTGTCACGATTTCATGACATGTTGTAGGAGAGAGAGTCCAAAAGAAAAAGTGTCACGATTTCATGACATAATGCAAGAGAGAGAGTCTAGGAGAAAAAGTGTCACGATATCACGACATGTCGAGTTTTCACCACCCGAAGAAAAGAAAAGCGCTAAGGAGAAAAAGTGTCACGATTTCACGACAAGTCAAAAGACAAAGTGGAAGCAAGATAAAGTGTCATGATTTTGTGACATGCTATAGAACTCAAAGTGAGAACTGTCATGATTTCATGACATGCAGCAAAGGGAAGATTCTGAAATGAGAAGCATCACGATTTCACGATAGGTTGCAAAGAAGACGTACGGAAGCTGAAAGCGTCATGATTTCACAACAGGTTGCAAAGAAGACATACGGAAGCTGAAAGCATCACGATTTCATGACAGGTTGAAGAGAAAGCAAACAGATATAGAAAGTGTCATGATTTCATGACAGATCGAGTTGGCAGTGTTCGGTTGGAGAAAGTGTCATGATTTCATGACAAAAGCAGAAAGGAGGTCGACGAAGGGAGAAGTGTCGTGATATCGTGACAAAAGCAAAGTTGATGAGGACAAAGACAAAAGTGTCGCGATATCGTGACAAGAGCTTAGATGAAGTCGTCAAAGGCTAAAGTGTCGCAATATCGTGACAAAGGCCAAAAGAAAGTGTACGGTTGCAAAGGTGTCACGATATCGCGACATGTTGTAGTTTCGCGGTAGAAGCTACAGAAGAGTTCAGAGGCAGTGAAGCCGATAAAGTTAAATTTTAGTCGAAAAATATTAGGGCTTGCAGTCAACATAGATTAGGGTTACAGCCGACTAAGATTAAGTTTTTTTGATCTTGAAATTTCTATTATAAAAGGAGGGCTGTTTCGAGATTTGAAGAAAATTGAAAGTGCGCAAGTCCGCGGTGCACAAAGAGAGAGTCGTGCCAAATCGAGCTAAGTGCAAAGCAAGAGTGCACAGGGAGCAAAAAAGCGCAAAGCTATTGGATGCATCATTTTTACGACTTTCAGAGATAATGGGCAAGCTTTGTGAGAGTCTGTGATCAGGTTTTGGACAAGTCATTGAGAGGGATTGTTGGACAGATTTGAGCAAGTTTTTGTTGAGCTTATGGAGCAGTTTGAGCAGGCTCTAGTGAGAACTTGCAAAGCAGATCTTAGACAAGTCTTGGTGAAGACTTGGGTGAAGATTAAGCAAGATTTAGTGAAAGCTTGTGAACCACTTTTGTGAACCAGATTTGAGGACCAGTTGAGGACAGAGATTGGTGCAGATTTCACGATAGATTTGTGCCAGACCGAAGGATTGTGTTTGGTGTAGATCAAAGAAAGAGAACGAGGACATTTGTGCTAAATCGAAGGACTGTGTTTAGTGCAAATTCGAGGACTAGCTTTGGAGGTGATAGAGTTGAGGACAGAGGTCTCCAACCAGAGCAGGGAGGACAAGTGTCTTCTATGGATAGAGTTCCATTTGCTAAGGGTACTGGAGGCAGAGTCTTCTATAGGATCACCAGCCAAAGTAGAGCTAGGGGATTGGTGTCTCCTATGGGTTGGTACCCATGAACTCAAGATTAGGGGATTGGTGTCTCCTTTGGGTTGGTGCCCATAAACATTGTAATCGGGAAAGGTATTCCTAGAATTTGGATTGATAAAATTTAGTGAAATATTTTATCTGTGGATGTAGCTCACATTGAGCGAACCACGTAAATTGGTGTCTCATGTGTGTGTGATGATTTGTACATTTCTTTAGTTTTTGCTATTGATATTGCCATTGATATATTGTATAATATTGATTGGGATAAGAAAAGTAAAAAGTTGTCTTATACTGTTCACCCCCCTCTCAGTATAAGCTTGTGTTCTTCAATTTAATGCATGTTTTAATTTTTTTTGTCAAAGAAAATCAAAGGTCATCAGAAAATCGAGTAACTCGTATATGGATGTGTGAAACAGTGAAATGGTGGATCGATGAGAGAAAGAGAAAGAACATGATTGGAAAGCTTTTGAAATATTTTTCTAGAAGTGTATGATGGTGCCACAAGATATGTGATAAGTGTCGTTAATCCCATCATTTAATATCAATGATTTATCAATCCGGGGTGGTGTCTAAGGCTATATACGATAGAAGATTAGGGCAGAGTACAATTCAGACATTCAGATTTCAAGCATTTATTGGGTGAGACAGATTGGGTTTAGCCTTTTGGTGTCACACTAAACCTAATCTACAGAATGGAAACTTGCAAGAATAAAAACTAATTCTAATTTGCAAAAATTGAAAGTTAACTACAAGTGCAAGAATTGAAATTGTCGAATTGAAATCTAATCTACTTTTGCAGAATTGAAATAACAGAATTGAAATTGCTAAATTGAAATGTTGTTGAAAATGAAATCCTAAATTACACTTGTAGAATTGAAATGATTTTGGGAAATAAAACTTATGCTAAAACACCTGTCAATGTCTTGCCACAAAAGGTCGTCAAGCTTCTGCTATAGGAATTGATAGTAAAATAAAATCTGCTAAAATGAAAAGTTGCTGAAACATAAAAACAAGGAAAACATGGAAAGCAGAGAAAACAAGAGAAAATAAATGTCTAATCTAATTTTTCAACTGACACACACATTGGCTGTACAAAAACATAATGAAGAAAACATAAATAACATAATACAAAATTAAAACAAGAAAATAAAATCTGGCAAGCAATCTGTTAATTCTGCTGCAAAAAAATTACAGATTAAAACCTACCATAAAAATCCTCCTTCTAGATATGAAAGTGGGCCCATACTTACTGATCTAGAAGGAGGTGTAAAAACACTCCTTAAATAATTAACAATCATAACAAAAATTGACAAAAGGACTGCACTTTTATTGTTGTCAAAACATGCTAAAATTATTACATATAATTCTTGTACTTTCCTATTTGCTGCTACTAACTAATATCATCTATTCTAATTCCTACTTGGCTTAACAAAGAAGGGAGTTGTGTTATTTATATTAAAATATTACAATATATCTCATGCTAACATCAACCTATTTGCTATTTTACAGTGATTTGCAATAATTCTGGATTTGAAATAAGTGTAATTTTAGATAGTTTGTGTTGCACCAGTAGTCATTGGCCATTAGAAAGCATATTCAGTGGTAGGAGTACATTGGAGGAGTCTTAGAAATATCTTGCACACCTTTCTCCACTTCAAAATATGCCATTTCTATCTTGCAACTTATTTGCCTATTATGCTGCAATTATTCTGGGTCTATTTTAGGGCAAAGTAAGTTGCATTTAGTTGAATTTCTTGTGAGTTGTGTCTTTTGGTTGGCAAGGAATGGTGGGGACAGTTGTAGGAGACTTTCCCTATCTTCCCTCAATCTCAAGTTGCCTTTTCAACTATTTGGTAACCATAGAAGTCAAACTATAACACTTTCCCCTGTTATTTCAAAGATCTACGAAATAACTGACTGTAGATGTAACTTAAGATCAGAACATCTTCAGAATACTTGTTTTGGTTGCTTCTTTCAAGTAGGTCACTTAATCCATCTCCTAGGATGTGATTGCAATAATATTTATCTTCCTCTATTGGTAAGTTCCATGCCCTACCATTCATTGGTAGCTAGATGAAATTTACATGGTAAACTGTTGCATTTTCCAGATCTACTGCATAGTTGTAAAATATTGGCATTTTTGGCAAGTTCAAAAAATTAGAACATGGAAAAATAATTCAAATATCAACATGAATAAGTACATCAAGTTTCTACTAAATTTATACACTTTACCAAGTAACCATGCTAAAATAGTGCAACAATGTTGCATAATTATCCTTGCTCTATTATACCCTGTTGTTGCCTATTTAGGCCATGTGGGAATGCTTCTAAATAGGTTAGATGTCTTCTATAGTCCTTCTAAACTTATTCCAACCATTTACTCATGATTTTCTTGACAAAACCCATCGACGGTGTGTTGTACCACCTAAGAAGGTAGAATAACCATGGGAAAACCATCGTGGGTGCACCGGGTGAGGTTGAACACCAAAATTGTGTAGGTGAAGAGTGCTAAGAAATTATGAGAGTGTAGTAGAATACATCAGTGGCTCATACACACCAGGAGAGTAGCATTGGAATTAAGCATGTAGGCTAGGAAAGTTTGAGCTATAGTCAAAAAATAGATCAATAGAAAATATGGAGAACTATGAATATATCTGAGGGGATGTGGAGGCTACAGTGGAGCACGAGGTAGTAGTCAAGGAGAAGGCCTACCACAACAAAGGAAAACAATGAAGAGATCATTAAAAAGAAAATAAACCATGGGAAGAATGATCATCAATGGTCGAAGAATCATTGGAGAGTGATCATCAATGGAGTCATAGATCACTACACAACTACCATAGTAAGTCACCAAAATGGTAGATTTTCAAGCTCAAAGAATAGTTCTAGGAGTGTGAGATAGAAAATTGGTAGAAAGCACTGACAAGGGCAACAATGGTAGTAAGGATGCAAAATCAGCATAGGAGGCCAAAAAACTCTATGGAACCAAAGGAGCATTCCATAGTGAAGAGTGAAAAGGAGGCCAAGGCAACAGACTCCAAAAAATTATGGAAACATTACCATAAAATGAGTAGCACCAAGAAATATCGAAGATGTCATCAAAAGTCAATATATCATGCTTAATGCAACCTAAAAATTTTAGATCAGTGGTAAAAATTACATGGGAATGCCAGAAATATTGGGAAATCACCAAGGATGATGGTGCAAAAATTGTGGGTTGTAGATCAATGACAAAAAATAGGAGATTGGAACTCCTAGGCTACAAAGATGCAAGAATCACTGAAACCAAGGCAGACGGTGAAATTTCTTCTGGCACAGCAACATGAGCTTGATGTACATTAGGAGACACATCGTCTAAGGGAAAGATGTTGGGTTTTTCATCTAGAGACCCTAGTTCAAATCCAGGTGTAGCTATAAATTATTCAAGTTCTAGATCAAGGGTGGAATCCTAATATTCTTCTATGATTTCTTCCTTAGAAATGACAATCATTTCGTGAAGCTTCTGAAAATGGACTTTCATTTCAGTATAAAATTATTGAAATTTAATGGCAAAGTCATCAAGAAAAATGATCAAAATTATGAATGATGGTCACAAAATTAATGTTAGAGTCAGAGGGACCCAAATAGCTGAGGGTTAGAGTTAGAGGGATCCCAACTAAGAGTTTTCATGAATCAAAGTGCTTGAAAGTGTCTGCAAAAAAAGAAAGAGTGTTCTTCAAAATCCAAGATCCATTGGTGGTTTTGTCATTCCTCTTTTGAACTAGATTGACCTAGAGGAAGAGGATACTCAACTCCATTGCTGGATTTAATACCAATTATTTAGGAAACACTCTTAATAGACGACACAAAATGGCACAAATAAAAATTTACAATTACATTAATCCAAAAATATATTTATAGGTAAGTCTGCGTTTACAATTGACATTTAATACACATGATCTGTGTGAGTATTAAATGCAATACAAATCCCTATAATTTTATGAATGGTTACACAAGAGGTTCTAGAAGGATTACAATAAGTTAGAACTCCCCCTTCTGCTCCTTTAGAATCCATAACATTCCATTCGCATCTTGCCCAACCTACTTTCATAGTTTTTGAAACTTCTTCTTTTGTCATTTTATTTTCTTGGATATAGAGAATATCAATTTCATTGCTTAAAAATAGGTCCCTAATACACCTATGATTTGAGGGGGTATTAACACCCCTTATATTCCATGAGATGATAATAATGTCTCATTAGGGGCTTTTGTCCCCTCTTGTGTATTACCAATATCATTTTGTTGTTTGGTAAAGAGAAGTTCAACCAACTTATTTTGTGTTCCTTTCTCTATATTAGCTCTTGCTTCCTTGGATATTGCTTGATAGTTTTAGGGTTTTCCTATTTTTACCTTACCTATATCAAGAGTACGTCTTATTATTCTATTCCTCAATCTTCTTTCACAATTTATTTTTGAACATATTTATCCTCTCCTAGATCTATTATAGAAGCTTTTGACTTAACCTGCTTATTTTCTAGTATTTCATTATTAATGGTAGAGGTATTAACTTCTAAAAGTGCATTTTTTTTATCAATTATTTTCTCTTTAACGGTGCATGGTACTTAAGGAGAGTATTAAAAATTTTATGAGACACATTCCTTAGGTTCATCGAGAATGTTCTTCCTTAAATTAGGATCATACTAAATAGATGATTCCTTCCTAATATGTTGAAATTGTTGTACTGTGTTCTCTAAGTTTTGATATACATTTTCTTCATAGGCTAAAGCCTTAAAATAATTGGAATTTCTTCCAGTATCCTTCCTTATTGGTATCCACTATTCATTTTATTTTTTTTTCTAGATCTATTTTTTTGGAAATTGAAAACCATCTTTATCCATAACCATTTGTAATTTTCTCTTACAATTTTCTACAAATGATTCTCCTGGGCTCTTCTTAGGGCATGATCTCTCAATGTGCCCCACCTCATGACATCTTCTACATATAAAAGATATTGTTTCATAATTTATAGTTTGGGTCCACATATTATCCCCATGCTTAAGAATGATTGATTCTGGTAAAGCTTTACTTATATCAATCATGACTAATATGAAAGCATAAATAGCCAAAAATCCATATTTGATTTTATCTAAAATCTCAAGGAATTATCCTAGAGTGTCACCTATTGCCTTTCAGGTATATATTTACCAAAATTCAATGGGTAACCCAAACATCCTAACCCAGAATGGTACTAGGGATAGATTTATATTTTTTCAGGTGAAAAGCCCTCATACCAGAGGGTAAGGAAGAGACTTGCTCTTCCCATAAACAAAGGAACCCCTTTTAGGATTTTTTCTCTTTCTTCCCTAGAATGAAAAATGGCTAGGAAGAAACCTTTGGGAAGAAATGATAGAATCACTCATGGAGACTTCCAACTCCTATTAATCCATTTTCTCAAGGTTGAAACCCCTATCCAATACCCATTAAATTTACCAAAAACTACCCTATATTGGAAAAATGAGGATCTCTATAAGGTGCACTCACTAACCTATATAAATAGGGGTGATTCTAAGGATTTAACTATAAATTGATCCATGGAAAGGAAACTAAAACTCAAAATCTAATGAAATTTATCTGAAATTCCTATAGCAAATATAATATTTGATAAAAAACTTTATAAATTTTTCATGCACAATTTCTAAGATAAAGAAAGAGAAAAAAGAACTTAGCTAAAAAAATATTTGTATAGATAGAATATCTTTCCTCGCTGAAGCCCTATCCATTCATTGCTCTTCCCATTGTTTGAACCCTAGTTGGAAAATATTAGCAATTTTATTTTTTGCGACTTGAAAATCGCAAAAAAATCCATTCTCTGTTGGGATCCTAGGATTCTTCCATAATGCATCACAATTAATTGTAACTCCAACATCTTCTACCCCATATACCCCCAGGTCCATATCATCATCCTCACTCACCTCTACTACATCCCTATGGGGAAAATGCCTCTCAAAATATCTCCTCCTATAGACCAATGGTATCGGAGGAACACCCTGTGCTATACCAAACTGCCTGAACACCATATCATATTGGAACAAATCATAATATTCCCTATGTCACCCGCATCATCAACTAGTCCTCATCACCTCATCAAATGTATCCTGTCGATATCCCACCATGGTCCTACTAGCCAAGGTCTCCACATTACCTCCCTTGGCTACAACCATTAGAAATTTCCCTAGTAATATTCTAAAACACCTGATCTGTTGTGACTCAAGCCTCACTCTTTATCATGATCCTACCATAGCATATCCAATATTCATATATAGCTCCACATGTCCTCCCCACTATAGTCCTCCTAGCCTCTCTATCAAAATATGCTCTCATCTCCACAGTTGCAAGAGGAAGCTAAGTCCTAATCCTGCTCTCCCTCACCTTTGTACCTTATAAAACTCTTTGTATATTTGTGCTAATAATATGGGTGCTCGTGTGGAGATCATTTTTCACTCTATCATGTCCATCACCACATCTAGCATGTTCCAAGGGAACCAAGGGCTTGATGAGTTTGAGAGTATAATGTTAGATATTATACTCATAAATACCACATGGCACACCAAAAGCATTTTAGCTAAATAATGACACTCCACAAACACCATACCATACCCAATATCTACTACTACATCAACTGCCTGATCTCCATAAACCCTCTCCAATACCCTATCCAAATCTTGGGTCTCTACCACTCGTATCCTATCCCCCTCTACCGATAAGTGGAGAATATGGTACATGTCCTCCATAGTGATAGTGATATCCCTTGTTGGCAACATGAAAATGTTGATCTCATAGTTCCATTGCTTAGACAAGATGGTCAGATAAGCCTAGTTAGATTATACATTCTCCAACCAAACCACATCCCACAACCCAATCCGTTTGAGCCACTCCAAATCATCATCACTCAGATTGTTCTTCTACACATCCTTGTACAAGTTAGTAAAATGATGTCTCGCTCATAGAAAATATCCCTACAATAATGTAAACATAGCAAACCATTAGTCCATATTCCTCATATCTAAAAAAAACAAAAAATTTACAACATCCACATTTCCTTCCCTCTTTCATCTAATTACCCTAACCACCCCATCATACTTTAACTCCTTTTCACCCTAACCCATCCATACCCTTTTTATATTTTACCCCTCCTCATACCAATTTGTCCCCTCTCATCCTTTTATTTTCCCCTTACCCTACGTTTTCCCACCCACACCCTCAGCCTTCACTCTAGACATTCAATACAAGGGTTCGAACCACTTACTGGCTATATATCACCTAAAGCCACACAACTTGTCATTGCTTCTGCACCCTCACCCACACCTAACCCACTCATGGAAGTCATCTTGCTTCTTTGCTTGGTTCTTTGTATCTCGTGGTTGTGAAAATAACTTTCATGACTACAGTCTCCTTTTTATAACCCTCGCATGCTTGACCACCCAAGGTGATCACGTGATCATCCTAAGTGGTCGTGCACGCTCAACCTAGGTGGTTTTACACCCATCTAAGGTGATTTTAGCACCTCGATACCATCTCGATAAATATGTGTTGAAAAGCAACACACCCCCACTAAAAAAATGAAATTCCATCCTTTGAAAATGTTTAATTTTCATTTGTTCCGTAGGGACCCTCTTGATGTTTTTCGGGTTTTAATTCCAAATTTTGCTTGCATCCTTTTTCAAACTTCGCCTACATCAAAGTGACCAAGTAGACTTGCATATGGCATTGATTTCAATTTAGAAATAGCAGTTTCTATTTCTGGCCTAGCAAACTTCTAAATGCATTTTCTCTTAATCCATGATGAATTTTTAAGTTCTGTTTGCAGATTGGGATACCCTTTGGGCTTTTTTAGATACTTGTAAAGTTTCATCAAATTCTCGGGCACTTTGAATTTTCATCATTTTTCTACACCATGTGAAGCTGATCATTCTCGAGCAATTTAAAATTCATTTTTCAAATGTTAAAATCATTTTCTGAGTAAGGAAGATCCTTCACCAATATGTAAAAATGCAAAATACAGATGGACAAAGTCATTGGAGTCAACCTACAATTTTTGGAGAATTTGCAAAGTGGAAGAAAAGCTTGAGGGAAATGTCGCGATATCGCGACATGTTCCATTTTCGGACATGTCTCATTTTCGCGAAGGCAAAACCTAGGAAGAAAATCTTGAAGGAAATGTCACGATATCGTGACATGTTCCATTTTTGGACTTGTCAGACTTTCGCTCAAATTTAATTGTACCCTAAAATATTTTAAAGTCCGATGTCGCGATATCACGACATGTTCCATTTTCGACATGTTCCATTTTCGCGAGGAAAAGCTTGAAAGAAGCGAAGTGAAGGAAATGTCACGATATCGCGACATGTTCCATTTTCATGAGGGAAAAGCTTGGAAGACTAAGTGAAGGAAATGTCATGATTTCATGACATGTTCCATTTTCGCGAGGGCAAAGCTGAAAGAGACGAAGTGAAGGAAATGTCACGATTTCGTGACATGTTCCATTTTCACGAGGAAGAAAACTTGGAAGAGACAAAGTGAAGGAAATGTCACGATTTCATGACATGTTCCATTTTCATGAGGGCGAAAGCTGAAAGAGACGAAGTGAAGGAAATGTCACGATTTCATGACATGTTCCATTTTCGCGAGGAAGAAAGCTTGGAAGACACTAAGTGAAGGAAATGTCACGATTTCGTGACATGTTCCATTTTCACGAGGAAGAAAGCTTGAAAGACACTAAGTGAAGGAAATGTCACGATTTCATGACATGTTCCATTTTCACGAGGGCGAAAGCTGAAGAAATAAAGTGAAGGAAATGTCACGATATCGTGACATGTTCCATTTTCACGAGGGCAAAGCTTGAAAGAAACGAAGTGAAGGAAATGTCACGATTTCGTGACATGTTCCATTTTCACGAGGGCAAAAGCTTAAAGAGACATAAGTGAAGGAAATGTCACGATATCATGACATGTTCCATTTTCAGAAGGCACAAGCAAGGAAGAAGTAACTTGAGGAAAATGTCACGATATCGTGACATGTTTGGACTTATATTCATTTTGCAAAATTTGGCCATTCTTTAAATTTTTCATCACCTATCCAAAGGAAGTGGAAGCTTTTCAACACAGTCCAAACCCTAGAAATATTTAAATGAAAAATTAATTACATTAAAAATCTAACCTTTGCTTTTCTTTTTGCAGAAAGTGATTCGACAGTTACATAATGGCAGAAGTGATGACGAGAAAGACAGACATCAAGGAATTAATGAGATGCTCACTTTCTCTAAAATAAAATATGTCGAAGTCGAGTGACTCATCCAGATTTTGTAGATCTGGCACAAATACAGACTTTCAAGGAATTTGTCGATGGATCCATTTGCCGGGAAAATTTATGGCAAAAGTAATGACGGGCAGAGAATCTCAACTCGAACCAAACAAAGGCAGTTGTGCGAGGATGGAAGGCCTCAGAAGTCAGTGACTCATCCGAATTTTGTAGAAGAATTAATGAGATGCTCTGATAGCTTATCGAAAGAAAAACATACATTTACACGCGGTGTCCATTTGATGAGGATAAAACCAAGTCTTATCTTCTCCATTCATGGCAAGATCCACACGAAGATTTTTAGAGTAATTAGGGTTTATCAAAACTCTATATAAAAATACCTTATATTGTAAAGCCTCGATGGTGGGATTTTTATGATAAGATTTAGATATTTGGAAGAAGATATTTTGAAAAGATCAGGGTCTGTCCTGAGTCTATATATACTTCTCTTGAATGTAAAGTCAGGATGCGAAAACTTGGAATAAAAGACATTTTAGCAATTTCCTGCAAATCTTGTTTGAATGCTTTGTTCTGGACCTGGGGTTGGTGTGAAATCGTTCTTCTGTGATAGCGTGGCCAGGAGCCTAATCTCTTTCGGATTTTGATAAGTGCATCTTCTTCTATTTTTGTCTCACTAAAGTTCTATTTATTTTAGTTGTAAATCTGTGTTATCAAGATTGAATATGCTGCTAGGCTTCATTCTGTTTGTTATATGCTAGGGAAAGTTAGAGATTTAAGGTTCAGGTCTGTTCTAATTGCTCTATCCTCACTGCGTGAGCTAGGCTACTGGTGAGAGATACCAGTTGACACCGACTTCCCTTCTATTTATGATTTTCTTTCAGATCTATGTTATCTCCGTCTTATGCTCTTAGTAGAAGGTGATCTTAGAAAGTTGGACACCTTCCTCTTTGATTGGTTTTATTGTGAAGCTAAATAGTGTAACTGAAATTGGTAGTTTTGATTTTGCAGCTAAGTTAGATAAGCTTCTCTTTTCTGCCCTACCCTACTCTCTCTGTTCCACCGTTAAATGATTCATTTTTATTTTCTTTTAAATTTGTCTTTTATTTAATCTGCTAAAACATAAAGAGCTATATCAAAGAACTCATTGTAAATCCGATAGTCAACAAAGATAACAACCGCTAAACATTATTGAACGAAGGTCGAGCCCATTGTAAGGTAACAGACAGTCCACTTGAAACTATTCCAGAAGCGGAAAAGAGTGAATAGACATTCGACCCAACTCTGTAACTCACACCTTGGATAACCAGCAAGATCCTAAAGTGAGTGGGATTTATCCCGTATAAGTGTTATCGGTATTTTATGCTCATTCTTCATGGGGTGTGTATGAAAGACGAACCAACATTTAAAATTGGCGCTAGAAGGAGGGCCTACTGAACTCCGTTCAGTATTTGTTAAGGATTGTAAGTTGTTTGTGAAAAGCTGGATTCTATACATAAGTAACCAAGTCCCACTCCGGAGAGCTCCCTTTGCCCAAGTTAAAAACCCCAAGGAGAAGAAGCCCCAAAATTTTGTGGAATAGTTTTATCACCACTTGTAGTTCCTCCAACTGCAACTCAAAATATCATAGTTAATCAGGTAGTGATGGCAAGCTGGTTGGGTTCCACTACTTTGAATATCCCTGGTGTAGCGCATGATTTACCCAGAAATCTTGAGAAGTATCTTCCTACCTACAAACATGATGGAATCAAAACAACAGAAGAACACCTGATGGCATATAAAAATGCTCTAAAGTTGTTGAATGTGCAGCATGAAGATGTGGCTTGTAGGTTATTCCCATTCACTCTCCAGGAGGGAGCATACGACTGGTTTTTGGATCTTACTAATGACTCTATTACTAGTTGGAATGACCTGGAGAAAGTTTTTGTATCACAATTTGGTGAAGTGATTGACCCCAGTGTGTTATATCAACAATTTTCTAACATTAAGAGAGAGTCTGGTGAAGATATCAGGTCTTTCAATATGAGGTTCCAAAAATCTTATGGTAGAATGATTGGTCATTACATCCCAAGTGCAAATCTAGCCTTAGAAATCTATAAGAATGCATTGGATTCGGTGACCTCTATTTTCCTCAAGAGAGACATCAATATCACAACCCTGGCAGGAGCTTATAAGGAAGCTTTAATTCTTGAAAGACAGTTAGGACCTCAAATTTTGAGCAGTCCTTTGATATCCTATGTTACGCAGAACATGCCTATTTTGAATCCCATTCCACATCATGAGTTAGTGCCAACATGTCACGCTCTACCCAAGGAAACTCCATTAACTGTGACACACACTCAGCATGTGCAAAATATAGAGAAAGATTCTGACAAGTTCAAGGTGGAAGTGCCTGAAGTAAACATTTGTGACCTAGCATTACCCAACTTTGAAGCTTTTCCTGGTGAGTTAAATTTTCCTAAAAATCAGAGAAATATTGATAGTTCTGGTTCATCCAAAAATAGTACGACTATGGTTTCAGATTCATTCACTTTTCCCGATGAGTCAGAAAATGTTGTAGAAATTCCTATGGATGAAGTGCAAGCTTTTCAATAGTTCCAAAGGGACAGTTATAATTTGAGATGTGAGAATCCAGAACCTACTCCTAATAATGATCCTCCCTCACCAAAGGGTGATGAAAATAAGATTCAATATCACTATACAGAAGTAACTAGGAAGGAGTATAACATCATTGAGGATATGAAGAAAATTAAGGCTAACATCACCCTCCATGAGCTGGCTCAGATTGTTGAACAAAAAGATAACTTGATTGAAACTTACTCTGGACCACCTATTGAATTTCAAGAAAAGGAGAAGAAAATAGTAAATGTGAATGTGGTCAACCAACTCAGAATAGACAAAGAGTCTCAGTATAAGCATGTGATCACTGAACATAATATCAAAAAAGAGGTTGTAAACCGTGTTGATGCAGATATTGGAGTTTATAATTTGACAACTGAGAAGGTGAGACCAGTTACAGCTCTAACCAATCACAACAATGATATTTGGACATTACACATTGATGGGGTTAAATCTAAGCAAGGCTCAGGTGAAAGAGCAAATTATGAAAATTCTACTAGAGGGATAAAAATTGAAATCTTGGATATTGGAGCAGTAGAGCAACCACAAAATGTTCAAGTTATTAAGAACTATGACGTACAAATAAAATATGATCTCTTTGAGTTGTTACATAAATCTGAAGATGTGATGATCTGGGTCTATAAAGGCTTTAAGGTATTTGATCCTGGGGGTTTTTACATTCCGTCCCTTTGAAAGAATTCTGCAAACCCTTCAAGTAGAAGCATAAACATGTTAATGCCTTGATTTTGAAGGAGGCATAAAAATTGTATGTACATGGGCTGATAGAATAAGACATAAGCAGGGGTTGAAAACTTCACCATTCATGTTATTATATGATTTGACTAATTTGGAGGGTGAAGGACTTGCAGATTTGGTGTTTCTGTGGGACAAGATCCATATAAAAAAAAAAAGAGGGAAGACGGTAAACACACCAAGTCTTTCCCAGGTAGCAAAAATTTTGGGAAGCATAATCTGGAGTGCATTTCGTCAACAGGACCTGAAAGGTATTTTTCTAAATTTACCTGCAAATGGTCAATTTTTTTTAAGGCACTATTTCTCTGCTTTTCCATCTGCTACATTTTTTGAGTGATTGAAGGGACCTTTGTGCATATGTATATATTGTAAATAAAGTTTGAAGTAGTGTGTTTTTATTTTGTTTTATTTAAAGTTTGAAGTATTGTGTTTTATCTTTTGAGGTTTGTGCAATTTTGTCTTTAACTGGTGGCCTTTTTCTCTCCTCTTTAGCTTTTAAATCCTGTTTGTTTGAGTTTGCCTAAACAAAGAAAACACAAATCAACATTTAAAATTGGCCTAGTGTGTTTTCATTTTGTTTTATTTTTTTAAGAGATAGTCTGCTAGGACTAAAAAGTGGGACTACTTGTTATTTAGAACAACAGTAGAAAGATAATTGGATTTTGTATCTTGCTTGCCACAATTATTTTGATTATAAAGAAACTACTATATTGTTTGGCTGAAGAACTCCCAGGGAATCCAAGAAAAGTTGGTCATGAGAGGGGACTCCGATTCATAAAATTACATCAAAGCGTCCAAGGAAGCTATTGGTACCCAATATCATTCTCAATAAGAAAATAAAAAAGCGAGCAAGGCATTGCAGATATCGGTATCTTTCAAAAAAAAAAGAGACAGAAGGTGAAAGTTGGGCAAGCCAACATAAAACTGGCATTCTTTTCTGCACATAGCCAAGGTTCCAGAAGGATACATCTCAAACATGTTCACCAGGCTATAGATGCCACCTCATAGTTGTGAATCAGGGTCGTGAAAATCTAAAGAGTAACTCTGTCGGGGTTGTAAAAGGCTAAACTAGTAAACAGAGCTCTACTCGGTTTCCCCTGCACAATCTAAATAGCTGATCAATCCACAGTGAGCATTCGAAGCCCTGGTCATCCTTGAAGAAAGTTTTATACGCTTATAATCGCACATCAGAATCTTCCTTAAGTGATTCAACCTAGTATGTCCTTGGGAAACTTTAACAACTAACAGATAGTAGTTAAATCATTTTAGAAAATATTTGTGGCAAAGCATGGTACATAGTCTAAATTGTTTTGAAACTAGAGTTCTGGATTCTAAATAGTGCTACTATTTTCCCCACAGATATCGCCATTTGTTGAGAAGCAACACACCCCCACTAAAAAAATGAAATTCCATCCTTTGAAAATATTTAATTTTCATTTTTCTGCAGGGACCCTCTTGATGTTTTTCGGGTTTTAATTCCAAATTTTGCTTGCATCCTTTTTCAAACTTCGCCTACATCAAAGTGTCCAAGTAGACTTGCATATGGCATTGATTTCAATTTAGAAATAGCAGTTTCTATTTCTGGCCAGCAAACTTCTAAATGCATTTTCTCTTAATCCATGATGAATTTTTAAGTTCCGTTTGCAGATTTGGATACCCTTTGGGCTTTTTTAGATACTTGTAAAGTTTCATCAAATTCTGAGCACTTTGAATTTTCATCATTTTTTCTACACCATGTGAAGTCGATCATTCTCGAGCAATTTAAAATTCATTTTTCAAATGTTAAAATCATTTATGAGTAAGGAAGATCCTTCACCAATATGTAAAAATGCAAAATACAGATGGACAAAGTCATTGGAGTCAACCTACAATTTTTGGAGAATTTGCAAAGTGGAAGAAAAGCTTGAAGGAAATGTCGCGATATCGCGACATGTTCCATTTTCGACATGTCTCATTTTCACGAGGAAAGCTAGGAAGAAAATCTTGAGGAAATGTCACGATATCGCGACATGTTCCATTTTTGTGAGGGCCAAAGCTTGAAGAAAAGCTTGAAGGAAATGTCGCGATATCGCGACATGTTCCATTTTTGGACTTGTCGGACTTTCGCTCAAATTTAATTGTACCCTAAAATATTTTAAAGTCCAATGTCGCGATATCATGACATGTTCCATTTTTAGGAAGCTGAAAGAAGTGAGGAAATGTCACGATATCACGACATGTTCCATTTTCAGAGGGCAAAAGCTTGGAAGAAATAAGTGAAGGAAATGTCACGATTTCGCGACATGTTCCATTTTACGACAAGCTGAAGACAAAGTGAAGGAAATGTCACGATTTCATGACATGTTCCATTTTTGAGGCGAAAGCTTGAAAAAAATAAAGTGAAGGAAATGTCACGATTTCATGACATGTTCCATTTTCACGAGGGAAACTTGAAGAGGCGAAGTGAAGGAAATGTCACGATTTCGTGACATGTTCCATTTTCAAGGCGAAGCTTGAAAGAACAAGTGAAGGAAATGTCGCGATTTCATGACATGTTCCATTTTACGAGGAAGGAAGAGACAAAGTGAAGGAAATGTCACGATTTCATGACATGTTCCATTTTCGTGAGCAGAAGCTGAAAGAGACAAAGTGAAGGAAATGTCACGATTTCGTGACATGTTCCATTTTCCGAGGGGCAGAAGCTGAAGAGAGGCGAAGTGAAGGAAATGTCACGATTTCATGACATGTTCCATTTTCGAGGCAAAAGCTTAAAGAAACGAAGTGAAGGAAATGTCACGATTTCACGACATGTTCCATTTTAAGAGCGAAGCTTGAAAGAACAAGTGAAGGAAACGTCACGATATCGCGACATGTTCCATTTTCGGAGAGCAAAAGCTTAAAAGGCATGAAGTGAAGGAAATGTCATGATATCGCGACATGTTCCATTTTTGAAGGCACAAGCAAGGAAGAAGTAACTTGAAGAAAATGTCACGATATCGCGACATGTTTGGACTTATATTCATTTTGCAAAATTTGGCCATTCTTTAAATTTTTCATCACCTATCCAAAGGAAGTGGAAGCTTTTCAACACAGTCCAAATCATAGAATTATTTAAGTAAAATGGAAAATACATTATTAAAATCTAACTCTTTGCTTTTCTTTTGTAGAAAGTGATTCGATAGTTACATTCATGGCGAAGTAATGGCGAGAAAGTACTTTCAAAACTTTAATAGATTCATTTGCTTAAAAAAATTATGGCAAGTCAGTGACTCATCCAGATTTTACAGATCTGGCCACAAATACAGGTTTCAAGGAATTTACCGGTGGATACATTGCCAAGAAAATTTATGGCAAAAGTAATGACGGACAGAGAATCTCAACTCGAACCAAACAAAGGCAGTTGTGCGAGGATGGAAGGCCTCATAAGTCAGTGACTCATCCGAATTTTGCAGAAGAATTAATGAGATGCTTCGATGGCTTATCGAAAGAAGAACATACATTTACACGTGGTGCCCATTTGATGAGGATAAAACCAAGTCTTATCTTCTCCATTCATGGCAAGATCCACACGAAGATTTTTAGAGTGATTAGGGTTTATCGAAACTCTATATAAAAATACCTTATATTGTAAAGCCTCGACGGTGGGATTTTTATGATAAGATTTAGATATTTGGAAGAAGATATTTTGAAAAGATCAGGGTCTATCCTGAGTCTATATATACTTCTCTTGAATGTAAAGTCCGGATGCGAAAACTTGGAATAAAAGACATTTTAGCAATTTCCTGCAAATCTTGTTTGAATGCTTTGTTCTGGACCTGGGGTTGGTGTGAAATCGTTCTTCTGTGATAGCGTGGCCAGGAGCCTAATCTCTTTCGGATTTTGATAAGTGCATCTTCTTCTATTTTTGTCTCACTAAAGTTCTATTTATTTTAGTTGTAAATCTGTGTTATCAAGATTGAATATGCTGCTAGGCTTCATTCCATTTGTTATATGCTAGGGAAAGTTAGAGATTTAAGGTTCGGGTCTGTTCTAATTGCTCTATCCTCACTGTGTGAGCTAGGCTGCTAGTGAGAGATACCAGTTGACACCGACTTCCCTTCTATTTATGATTTTCTTTCAGATCTATGTTATCTCCGTCTTATGCTCTTAGTAGAAGGTGATCTTAGAAAGCTGGACACCTTCCTCTTTGATTGGTTTTATTGTGAAGCTAAATAGTGTAACTGAAATTGGTAGTTTTGATTTTGCAACTAAGTTAGATAAGCTTCTCTTTTCTGCCCTACCCTACTCTCTCTGTTCCACCGTTAAATGATTCATTTTTATTTTCTTTCAAATTTGTATTTTATTTAATCTGCTAAAACATAAAGAGCTATATCAAAGAACTCATTGTAAATCCGATAGTCAACAAAGATAACAACCGCTAAACATTATTGAACGAAGGTCGAGCCCATTGTAAGGTAATAGACAGTCCACTTGAAACTATTCCAGAAGCGGAAAAGAGTGAATAGACATTCGACCCAACTCTGTAACTCACACCTTGGATAACCAGCAAGATCCTAAAGTGAGTGGGATTTATCCCGTATAAGTGTTATTGGTATTTTATGCTCATTCTTCATGGGGTGTGTATGAAAGACGAACCAACAAGATGATCTCACTTGTTACTTGTTATTTCATCCGTGAACCTCCCCAGATGCACCCTGACATCTTTTTTGACCCAATTATATCCCATGATATTATTTTCAACTTTCTTTGCCTCCTTGGGTATTACTTTCTTTACATTGCCCCCTTGGGAACCTTTTTTACATGACCTACTTAAGCACCCTTATGCACTTGCCCCCTTGGTCTATTCACTTTTAGCTTACCTCCTTATGCTACACTTTTTTTTACTTTACTTTTTACCTTTTTTATGCAATGCACATTAGATTCCTTTTTGTTTGGGTCTATCATTTTTCGTGGTTGCATCTCTTTCTTTTCCCATTGTGTTCATCTACACTCATTCTTCCCCCTTCCCTAGGATTCCAAATTTCATGGTCACCCTCCCACCCCCACTCGAACACCCTACACTTTTACCATCTCCACTTTCCTACCCTAACCACCCTAATTGAACCATTCCCACTTTTTTCAAGTGGCTCGTCCTTGGCCTTGTGACCTCACCTGCGCACTCACCCCTTGAGGAGGTTGAAAAATACACTCCCATGGGGATAATCATCTCATTAGGAAAATCAACCAACAAAATTTTGACATACGTTTTTGCACTATGTTGTTCTTAAAAATAATACATTGCAAAAGGGACATCTGTAGATATCCAAAATTAATAATTTTTCTAATTTAATAAATTAAAAATAAAAATACCTAAACAAGATTTACAAAATCACCAGTAATCTAAATTCCCTAATATTTCCTAACAAGACTCTTGAAACATACCACAAAAATTAAGAATAAATAATAAATTTAATTTTTGACACATTTCCTACACTTATAAATAATAATAAAAATAACAAAACATTACTATAAAAATAACCCTAATTTCTTAATCATTCCTCTACACCATTAATAACTAATTAAGTCAAGATTAGGCTAATTAAATAAAATTAACCCCACCATCATGACCCCTATTTATTACCATTCCCACATAGAAAATGACAAAAATTAATAAAATAATAATAACAAAAATTTAACATTAATTAAATAAACTCATTAAAACCCCTTTTTTTGCTAATTAATCATAATTAAACAAGGATCTAGGCATAGCATTTAATAAAAATCCTCTAGATGCCTAGAAAATCTGCCCATTTTAATATTTAAATATACCCTAATTTAATATGCCACCTCACATGCACTTTCCCTCCATGCCATAAATAGAAATTTTAAATTTAAAAATAATAAAATTCAAAAAGATGCATTAAATCTACTTGGCCCAAGGACAAGCCTACATCATCATCCTAGAAAATTTTAAATAGTTTCCCATCCTCCTAGGACACTTACCCAAAACCATTTAATAAGACAACTCCCCAGCTCCTACACCTCATCATTTTTGGTAATTAAAAATTACTTGTCACAATACCCCATGCCCATGGGAAACTAATTAAAAATTAGTTTTCCATCCCCTTAGGATTGTAATCCCAAATAAATTAAAGGACCCTACCCATATCCATTCCACCTCACCATTATCTAGACCCTTCCCCACCTACCTTACCCATGTGGAGACTATGTGGAGCCTATGTGGCATCCTACTTATCCAACCCTAAAATATCTATAAATACCCTTGGCCATGGCCAAAGTAAGAGAACCCATTTTATGCTAAGTACATGCTATCAAAATCATCTCTCAATATTTTTCTTTGCTCACTTGACCATTGTTTGCACCCTATCACCAGGTTCTAAGACCCCCACAACTTCATTAACGCCCATCTTGAGTTCTTGGGTTTAACAGTTTTTACCCTACAACTACAGTCTCAAGACCACCTTCTCTGAGATGGTCTCACATTGCTATACTACCTCCCCTAAGATGGTCTTACCTATGAAATAAAACAACAACAACAACAATAGCATTTTCAATGACTGTTACATGCTACAAAATGTATATTTCTTACAGTTTTTGCCTTTTGATCTCATTTAACAACAATTCCTTTGTATTATACTATGGTTTATATTTTATTTGAGCTAAGGCCAAAATTAGGTTGGCCCATTTAACTATTAACACTTTTCTTGTGGGTTGTGTGTAGGTTTTTCACCTATTTACATTAGCCCTTGGAAGACATTATATCCTCATACGTGCCCTCTTGATATTCTCTTGATCACAACTATTGTGGGAGAGAAGCAAGAACACCATTCTTGTTGTAAAAGCCCATTTTGGGTTAATTTATAATTGTAAAAGATAAATATTTTGGTTTTGTATTGTAAAAGCATATATTTGTAATAAAATCATTATATAAATTTATCTCTTTGTCTTGATATTTAGCTTGTTCATGGTGGCTTCTCATCTCTACAAGGGGGATACCTAGCACAAAACCATGCTTACATGACTATCCCATACATTAAAAATAGTTTGGATTCATGTTGAAAATATCTATCCTTATCATATTGGAAGATATGAAGAGCAAAGGGTAGAGATGGAGGCAAAAATTATGGGACACTCCTAGGTGGAGATAACATCCTAGCCAAAAAATGAGCAAGAGCTGATTTAGCATGAGTTTTTTTTTAGTAGTCCCAAGGCTGTAATTTAGTTAAACAAGGGGATTTAGCAATATCTATAGATCAACTGTGACTTGTCACAATACATAGCCAATCACATGTCCCAAAAAACAAATCTAAGAATTATGAGATAACTACCAGAAGAATTGCACTCAACCAAATAATGTTCTAGGTTGTATCTCAAGATATAGGCTCTCATGCACCTTGGAAATATTAACTACTAGTTATCTATTTAGCAAATAGACTAATACACACAGGGAAGGTGATCAGTAACTCACAAGCTCAATAAAAGTTGCCAATGCTAATTCCTAATTTTACTTCTTAGACAAGCTTGGAAATTGATCTAGTCTCAAAGTCAATCCCATGTCATAATTATGGCATTACAAGCTACATGATTCAAAAATTAAATCAAAATGATAAGCACAAATTTAATACTATATTATTGGGTCATTGTAGATTCTAATGTAAAATCTAAAAATCAAGCACCTCTAGCATGAGGGGCATACCATAATTTTGTGTAAATAAGTCAACATGTAAATAAAAAGGTAGTTATAGATAAATGCAGCTGAAATAAGGCAATTGGCCAAAAAAGTAGCTGGAAGATAGGAGCAAGACCTTGAGACAAGCACATCACATGCTTAGCATTGAGAAGGTTAATATGAGATTATTTAAAAAAAAATTATTTCTATGAGTTAGAAATACCTAGACTAAAAAAAAAATGGTAGACCTAACAAGTGATTAGTGTCTTGTCTCACTTGATATGTCTCTATAAGGAGGTTTATCCCCTTAGATTTGCATCATCACTGGTTATTTTTCTAAGGATTATGCTCTTTGGAATAATTTTAGTTTTTGCTATTGAATACTAGTAGGAATGGCTACACTCTAATAATAGGATGCAGTTATCTTAAAGAAATACATACCAGTAGTTAGCAAAGGCAGCCACATGTTGAGAGGAAATTCTATTTGGTTGAGCCTAAGGAGTGTGTGTAGTGCATACCTTGAAGCATACTTCTAAGACATGTAATTATGCACACTCCCTAAGCTTGACTACATAGGGATTTATCTAAATATGTGGTAGAAAGAAAGGCCAATTTCAAGAAGAAATTCTTGATCAAAGAGTTGTGGTTTCAAATTTTTTCCTTTTTTCATTTTAAAGTTTCAAAAATACTAGATGAAAATAAGGTAAAAAGGTGAAACCATAAGTCAATGTAGGATAATTAATACCATAAAAAAGCCCAAACCTTCAATGTTTAGATATCCTCATTTACCACACTCCAAACATTCACCCACTTTATTTTTTGCCATCCCCTATATCCTGATCCATCATTTTATATCCTAATTCATCATCATTTCTTCCAATCATTCCATATCCCCTTCAAATTCTCCATTGCTTCTTTTTGAATCTATAGCCCAAAGGATAGGTTGGCTAAATTCTTCCTTTCTAAACCAATTAAGGGTGTTCTAGTTGATTGAGAATTTGTGTGAATATGACACATAAGCATAAATAAAAAAAATGTGAATTCTATGGTATGGCACATTAATACTTTGAAGATGAAAGTAAACATAATGTATTGTCATGATAAAGACAAAACTAGAAAAAGGCTATTGGTTGCATTGAAGAAAACACTACAATAAAATGCCAAGTTTTGGGAAAACTAGTATTTTCTAAGATAGATGAATGGCAGATGGTATAAAAGAATAAATATATAGAAGAAATATGACACAATAAGTTGTTATCCACATGACTCAATGCTTGAATCATAAAAATAAGCATGTGATGATAGAATGGAAAAAGCATGTCTACATGATGCATGAAGCACAATTCCCACTTAGTGATGCCAACTCTGATAAATGCTAAATTAAGACTCTAGTTGTTGCTACCATCCACAAAGCTATAAGAAGAATTACAAGGCAACGATCATGCACAAATATTTTATTCAACATTGGAATCTTAGGCTAGGCTACCATGTATATGTTAAAATATCCAAGATGCTGCATAGGGATCTGCAATCCAGAGAAGGAGTACCAACATTTTTTTTTAAATAAAAGGATAGTAGAAGGTAGTAAAATGGCCATGCTCATGATTTCTTGGAATATTTACCTAAGGAAATTTTCATGGGTCTAAAGAAGTTTTTAGTTGTGGCAGACTATGCGCATGTAGGATTCATTTTTGTCAGAGGTACTTGTAGTTAAGTATTTCATTGTCTTTTCATTTATTTTTCTCTTTTCATATTTCCATTTTTTTTTTGTTAATGCTTCCTATTTTCCTACACCCTTCACATCCCCAACCATCTCCCTACCCTCAATGATTACTTCATCCACCTTCTATCCCATTTATTACTTTTTCCACTCTCTATCACATACCATCCGTTGTTACTGCATATCCTACTCCTCTTTTTCTAGGGTATTTCCTCCCCATTCTATAGACAATCCCATTTTTTGTATGCCAATGGGATGAATTTGTAGTAGGGATACTTTCTACTACATATTTTGAAATCCTTGTTACAACTACGAAATCCATGTATCCCCTTCTCATTTCCATTTTTTCCCAATCAATTCTCTATTCTAAAATTCTTTTATTTATTATAGCTTTAAGCTTTTCTTCCTTCTATATCCCATTTTCTCATTAGTTTATCTTCTAGCTCTCATTCCCATCAATATTTCCATTTACCCATATATAAGGCTTACTAGGTTTTTATATTTCTGCAAGAAA
The DNA here is from genome assembly GCA_028583015.1 of Wollemia nobilis. Classification (NCBI taxonomy): domain Eukaryota; kingdom Viridiplantae; phylum Streptophyta; class Pinopsida; order Araucariales; family Araucariaceae; genus Wollemia; species Wollemia nobilis. The sequence continues at coordinate 130,072 of JAQPPZ010004935.1, forward strand.
AAATACCCAGAAGTCACCAACTATCTAGGTCAATATGATCACCCACATTCACAAGTCCTTGTGAACCCAACCAACTTATAATTTTGATTAAGATTTTCATTATTTTGTTAAGGAAACCTCATAATAACAAGACCAAAAGCATCAAATTTGTACAAGTTGAAGATCAAAGTAAGTTTCTAGTAGATATTTGAATCAATAGTAGAAGACAAGCTAGAGAACTAGAAAGTGACTTAACATGCAATAGCTCTTATCCAAACAAGAAATATGGCTAAGGTAGGAGGATTCGACACTTTGTAGCAATGTCAAATTATAATTTTGTCTAAGGCATGAGTTTCATATGAAGAAGAAGGGAGTGAATATTTTCAAAAGTTGACATAAGAATAGAGGAAGCAAATGTCTAATACCCAGCATGCATCATATGACTAGACTTAAAATTTAACTAAGACAGAGCGCATGGCACAATATGGAACAACTTGCATCATATGGCTAGACTTAAAATTTGGCTAAGTGTGGGGACCAAGCTAGAAAGTAGCCATACTTTTGGAAGTGTTGATTTCACCCTAATGATATAAAATGTTTCATGTTTTGAATCCAAGGCTTCTCTTCATCAAATTCAAAATGCAATTAAGTATCATGAGATGGCCAAAAAAATCAAAATTTGACATCATCAAGAGAGTTGGAAAAGTTGAAATTAAGATACTATGCTAGAATCAAAAAATTCCTAAGGCATAAAATTTAGCATAAAGGATCAAACCTATCTAACATATATTGTAGAGCTTTAGAACCTATCCCTATCGATAAAATTTACATGTGTCAAACAACCACGTAGATCAAAGCTATCAAAAGGAGTCAAGCTAGAATTGCAATAGAATGAAGTATTGAAAAATAATTCTAACAGAGTATGTTGATATTTATTGAAAGCATATGGAAGCTAGATTGTTGGAAGAAATTTGGATCAAGCATGTTAGAAAACCATAACCAAAGTGGTTAAGCTTGGCTAAGTTGTAAAGTGATGACCAATCCTTGTACTTTCCTTGATAGGCCTGCAAGGAGATTCTGTGTAATGATACGTGTTAACAAAAAATGATTATTCAATGTACCTCTAAATGAGGGTCAACTCTTTAGCTTTTACAATTTCATAAGTTGTATGATGATTGTACTATGTGCCTCTCAATAAAGATTAAAGTGTTGTTTGGCCTCTATTAGAAGATATTACACGACATATATGAATGTGATTTAAATTTCTCTACATTTTTTTTATGTTAGATAGATGGTGTATTTCATTAAATATTACTCTACTAAATAGGATAATTATATGTATTACTATTTATTTAGCCCTTGGAATTATTAGTTGTGTATGTGTTGATTTAAATAATGCTCTATAATATTGTAAGGTAGATGGTATGTTAGGCCTTTTAATTGAGTTGAGAGTGCAAGACTCTCATACCTTATGTCTCTTATTGTAGCTAAATCCTAGTTAGTTTTAATTTCTACATTCTAACCCTTCTCATTTCTTTTTTTGGTCTTTAACCATATTTTTAGTTTAGCTATTATCATAGGAACTAACCTACTTCAAAGTTTTACTAAGAGCATATTCCCAGTCATCCAATCTTGGATGAGATATCAAAGCACATCTCATCCACATAGGAATATTTTGGACCAAGAAGTAGACTCTAACTTCATGCCCCATAAGGTGTACTCTATTCCTTGCTAGTTGAATTTCATCCATAATTAAAAAAAAGACCATAATACTAGGCCCAATATTTATAGTCATTATGATCCCAAAACAACATCACACCCAATTAGGGGTAAGGCAAACATATCCACCTTGAGATTATATCCCCCTATTTGTTTCTTGATATTTTGATACTTCCCTTTACAAGGCAAAGTTACTAAATTTTCAATTAAATTACAAATAAAATCCCTTATTTTGCCACCCTTAGATCAATAATTTTATGTGTGCTCTCAGTGTTAATGATAATTATTATTTGTTGTTATTTAAAGTGTCCTATCACCTTCATAGTCTAGGGAGTTGATATAGCTACTAAGGTATACATTGAGATTTTTGGTTGGGATTCATTTGGGGATTCTAGCTATTATGTGATTTCTTCTTCGATATGATCTTCTTCCACCTCTAAAGATTCTATAATTGTTGCCTCATTCACATCAAACAAATATTATTTATGGTGCACACATCTATGTCTTAGGGAATACTTCTCATCATAGTTATAACATAGCCCTTGGGATCTTTGGGCTTCCATATATTATCAAGTCAATGTTTTTATGGTAGGATATTTGTTGGTAATATTTAATGTTGGCTTGGATGAAAAATGTGGTTAGGATTGAGAGAATTTTGTAGGTGTGTCCTTAAGCCTTGAAATTATATTCTGCCATTCTAGCTAATGCTATTGCTTGTTGTAATGTTTGTGGCCTTAACATTTTAAATTCATATTTAATGTCATCCATAAAAGCACTCACAAAATAACATTGGAAGAATTTGAGACTCAAGCGAATGGTATGATTGGCCAATTTTTTAAACTGAGTTTGATAGTCTTGAATATTTAAACTTTGTTTGAGTTTACAAAGGGCTATTATAAAATATTCATACTCACTAGGATCAAATTGAGTGAGTAGTTGTTTCTTAAATTCAATCCCAGTATTCTCAAGGTGTGCTTTTGAGCCACTAAAACCACTGTAGGGCATTTGATTAAAGATTGAAAGAGGTAATTCTGAGACACATATATTGAGGAAAATTATGAAGACAAAAATATTGTTATGCTTGACACATCCCCTAGATCCTTTCCATAGAAAAATGGAAATTCTAATTAGGGCAATTTAAATTCATTATTATTGTGAGCTTCCCATACTAATTTCTAGGTCCTTCACCCTTACAATCATAATAACAAAATGGACCATATGTGTGGGTATTACTAGTTAAACAATATTCCAAGTCTACAAATTTTCCATATAATTCCTCCTTCATCTCCTTTTGTTTCCTTATCACATAGGCTAGGGAGTCATGTAAATATTTGAGTTCATCCCTTAACTAATTTAAACCATCCCTTAACTGATTTAAACCATCCCTTAACTGACTTCCCAAATGCTTCCCCCATGAATTTACTTGAGTGGTAATTTTTTGATCCATTTCTTGTGCCTTTTGTTGTTCCCTAGTGCTTGTAGTCATACTCTATGATTTTTGACCTTCTATGGATACTTACTAAAAGTAAAGATACTATTTTGATAGTTACTATTTTTATTAATGATCCCAAATTTTTTTTTGGGTGCTATAGATAAAAATGATCACCTTGAAAAGATTATCATAATTAGCTAGGTCTTTAAATGATGTTTTTGGCACCCAAAAAAAAAAATTAGTCAAGTGTCATGTGTTTTTTATCTCGAACTCTATATTCACTCAAAAAAATTAATTTTGTTTGACAACCCTCTTAGCAAGCCCTATAGTTACCATTATTGACAACTATTTTTTCTAACTCTGTAACTCACTATTTATGACAATTATCTTGGAAGACTCTATTACTAACAATTTTCCTAACTAAAATTATCCCTGATTGTAACTATCAATTGCATGGTTAGAATCTATATTAACTATTACTAACTATGGACCTAGCTAAAATTATACCAGGCTATTATTGACTACTTCTATGATAGACCTTGTCTTGGCTATTACTTTCATCATAAATTATTTCAACTATTTGAGTGTAGTAAATTTTGTGATAGAGTAGTCTCTTTAGTATACTTAATTTTTATGGTAGGGTTATTGGATTCGGGTTTACCATTCAATAGAGGGTACTCTGGGCCAAGGTGTATACACTGTCCATAGCCATATGTTATATTATAGACAAATGATAATGCTTGGACAAATATTTTAGGCTACTACTCAAAAAAGATTCCATGCATACCCTTGAGTGCACTACCTACCTCTTTGATAATACAAGAGGGTGATATTCTCCAATGTTGTGCTTAGTGCACTATGGATAGATACATAGTTACAAATTTTATTATGTCTAAATGTTTCTCATAATCCTAGGGGGTGTCTCTTGATATATCCAAAGATATGTGAGAATTGAAGTCTATATATGGGTGTTGTTTGAGGCCTAGGTATTGGAGTTTGATCACCCCTCACTTCACTAGATGCTTTACGAGCAATCTAGCTTAGCCAAAATTTATAAATCCTCTATGATATTTTAAAACCCATGGTAGAGGGTTTCTAACCTATTAAACTAAAATAGAGAGAAAAATGGCCCATTTTTTTATAATAGAAAATAGGCAAGAAAATGAAAATAAAGAAAATGTATACCTTAAGTTGGAAATGTTAGGGCATGAACTATTGCAGTTGCAGTGGAACATGACCTTGAAAAGTTCTTTGATATCACTTGTTAGAAAATTTCTAATTAAAATAAGTACATACACGTAAATATTGCAATATAAGCAGTAAATCATGAAAAGAACAAAATATTACAATTCAAAATGGAATTAGAACACTCTATATATTAATCACAATAGAATCACAATATAGAATCATGAGCCTCTTTGAGGGGGAAACCCCCTTAAAAGAAATTTGATTTGATATGCAAAATGATATATCCATCAATGCCCCTCGCATTTTTAAAGACTCTTCATAACCCTAAACCTAATTCTCAAGGGTTGGATTACATTCAAATTGCCACCCAAGCTAGAATATTTTTCCAAGCAAAATAGTTACATTATTTATAACAATTACATTAAACAAAACCACTTGTTTAGATGCCTCTAGTGCTACAAAATATTAATTAATATCATTAGGATGGGATTCCCATGTTAGAGAGGGGATTATTACATAATAATGTTAGGATGGGGTTCCAACAATATTCCAAAAAAGTAGACCAAAGATTTTTATTTCATAAAATATGGTAAATCCACCCTTTCAAAATAGTGCAATAGGACTTGAGAACTATTTCATATAATTTAGACCCTAACACTAGAACAAGTCCATAAATTGAAGCCACCAATGCAAAGACCTTGAAATATCATATGATTTAAAAAATATAGGCTCAAACTACTTCCATATGTTAATGTTATGGCCTCTAAAATATTTTTCCAAATAGCCCTCAAAAATAAAAATAAAATTAACCTTACTAACCTTAGAAATGCAAAAATCTTGCATGACTTGGCCACATCTATTTAATTGAAACCTTACCACCTGTTGCATCATGATTGTCTTGAAGTTTATATAAAAAATGATTACATGACATTCACGGATACCACAATGGTTTCCATATCAACCAAGGCCACTACATCATCCATGGTATCATTGCTTTCTTTTCATTTTGGTAAAATAAGGATTCAATTCAGGTTGGCCAAAAACTAAGTCTTCCTTACTAACCAGAATATCATCTTTTTCTTTTGGTTCATGAAAGGAAATCTTCACTCTTTGAAATATTTCACTTGGACTTAAACAAGTGACAATAATTTTTTGTTAATGGTATTCAAAGTTGTGCCACCCTACTTCTAACACTCCAACTAGCCATCATAGTAGTATTTCACTTTGGACTCTAATTGATGGCTCCTCGAAATTAGACTCTAGTTTATGACTCGTTGAAGAAATTTATTTTTGCTAGTAAAGGAGGTCAAAAAACACAAAAGGACTATAGCACAAGTGTTTAATCCTACACCTCTATTTGCTTATAATTTTTTCTTTTTTTATTACGTCATGCATGCATTGCAATCTAGAGTCCTTTTAGATGCTTGATATTGTAATTTCTTTGCTTCAAAGGAAAAAAATAGGTTGCACATTAACTCAACCTTGAATTAATCATCATTATACATATTCGCATATGCCTACATTTCTAGGCTAGCATCCCTTATGAACACAATTGGGAATACTTGATTCCCTCCATATTGCCTACAAAATGTTATGAAAAGCATTACTATGATACATGCAACCATTTTTCAAAATTTTAATTTAAAAAAAGTAGCACCAAACTCTATTTTCAAGGTATTTTACATCATGGAGAGAAGAAAAATATGTGTACAACTAAATCCAAACAATTTTATCTTTAAAAATAAAAAAGGAATGATGAAGAAACAAATCCTCTGGAAAGAAATGAAATACTGATGAAGAAACATGGAAAAAATAACCTTTTTTACTCCTTATGCTAAAAAATCTTATGAATTTTTAAGAGATATTCATCCCAAAATTTAGAATAAGTATTAGAGGCTTTGAGTGGACTTGTTGTATGACCAATCAATGCTACTCCATAACTACTCTGATACCATGTTGGAATTTAAACCTATTTCTAGAAAACAACCATAAGCAATCCATCCACTCAAATATTATACATAAAGTATACAAAATGATGAAGGAGAAATATATGGTGGGAATCTATAGGTACCATAAAAATAACTTTACTATCTATAGGTAAGAATTGATAATTCAGTTATTTTTATGGTACCTATAGGTTCCCACTATATCTTTCTCCTTCATCATTTCATGCAATTGCTCTAGAAGGAAAGCAAACCTAATTCTCAAGTTGCCATGGAATTCTTCCTTCAATTTATTCCTCATATTATTTCTGATGACATTAATAGTAAACTTATTATTGTTCTTTCTGATGAGGAAATCAGAGATGCTCTGTTCTCAATGAAACCTGACAAAGCCCCTGGTCCTGATGGTTTCCCTCCAAGATTATTTCAAGCCTTTTAGGATTTAGTTGGTCAGGATGTTTGTGATGCCATAAGAGAAATCCAAATTTCTAAAGTTATTCCTAGAGGCTTCAATTCCACCTTTATTGTGCTTATACCAAAAAATCCTAATGCAAGCAATTTTAATGAATTTAGGTCGATCAGCCTATGCAATGTTATATACAAAATTTTAACAAAAGCCATTACTATCCTCCTGAGAGAGGTGATTCCTTTAATCATAAATTAGTACCAGGGAAGCTCTATCAGAGGAAGATCCATCTTGGATGGAATCATTTTATTCCATGAAGCAATTAATTCCACATCCTCCAATAAAAGAGTTGCTTTCCTTCTTAAAATTGACATGAATAAAGCCTATGATAGACTCAATTGAGATTTCCTTTTGGCTATCTTGAAAATTTTTAGCTTTCATTATGATTGGATTTCCTTAATCAAATAATGTATTTCCTCATCTTGGTTTTCTGTCCTCATTAATGGATCTCATGTACGATACTTTTCGAGCAGTAGGGTTTTAAGGTAGTGGGATTGTTTATCTCCTCTTCTTTTCATTATTGTTGCCGAGGCTTTGGGTAGTTCAATCATGGAAGCAAGAAACACAGTTCTAATTTCTGGACTTCAGGTTACCTCTTAATGTAATCCCATCACTCACAAATAATTTGTTGATGAAACCCTATTGTCTATCTTTGCCTTCGTTAATGAAGCCAAAATCATCAAGCATATTCTCCTCTTGTATGAAGAAGCTGCTGGCCAAAGGATAAATTTTTAGAAAAGCAAATTATATTTTCTCAATACTCCTATAAGAAGACATAATATCATTGCCAATATCCTTGAATGTTCCATAGCCCATATTCCTTCATCCTATCTAGGCTTACCTCTTTTTATTGGAAATGCCAAAGAAAGCCTATGGGATACTGTTATTGAAATACTGCAAAAAAATATTTCTACCTGGAGAGGTAGTATTTTGTCTCAAGCGGGTAAAATTAATCTCACCATGGTTTGTCTTCAAATTATCCTAGTCTATTTCCTCTCTTTGTTCAAATCTTCTGTAAATATTTACCAAAAAATAGAAAAAATCCATTTTTTTTTTCTTTGTACAGGGTCGAAAAATAGACATAGATTTCATTTAGTTTCTTGAAATAAAGTTTGCAAACCCAAATACCAGGGAGGTTTAGGGCTTATAAGGATCCATATTATCAACCTTTCTCTCCTTTCTAAATAAGCTTGACGACTCATATCCACTGAAAATATTGATTGGGTTAAGATTTTTAGAAGGAAATATATTCAGAATTTTGAATTCCTTTTTGGTGAGGTTCCTTCTACAGGGTTTGCTTTTTGGAAATCCATTTGTGTGGCTCACTCACTTTTAAAAAAGGGATTAAGATGAAAATTTGGGAATGGAAGGTCCATTTTCTTTTGGGAAGACAAGTGGCTTGGTGATCGTCCTCTCATCCATATTCCTATGCTTCAAAGGTTAATCAACATTACCAAACATCTGGTTGGACCGTTAGTGGCTGATTTCATTTCTTCTACTAACAGAACCATGAGCTTGAAAAGACTTGATTTCCTTGATTATGAGGCTAAAATTTTATGTTTGCAAGCCCAATTATTCTCTATCAAAATTTTGGTAGGAGATTCTATGGATCGTCCAATTTGGGAACCTACTGATTCTAAAGAATTCTTAGTCAAATCAACTTATCTGATTTCTCTCAATACTTTTGAAACTCCTATTTCATTTAAGTTGGTTTGGACCAAGTATTTGACTCCCAAAATTGCCTCTTTCTCTTGGCTTTGCATTCAGGTTTAAATCCTTACAATGGAAAACCTAATAAAAATGGGCATTCTTCTTGCTAACACATGTTACCTTTACCTTTCTGATTGGGAATCTACTTCCCACCTATTTCTATTGTTTTACTTTTCAAGAATGGTGATTAGTAGTATTTTTCTTAAATTCCATTTATTTTGGGCCTATCCTTCATCCATTGTTGAGTTGTTCATCTAGTGGCCAAATCCTTTCAAGAATCTTGTGCTCAAAGGATTATGGAAATTTTGTTTACAACATTACCTCTGGAAAATTTGGCTTGAATGTAATAGAAGAGTATTCGATAAAAAATCCTTGATTACTGATCTCATTACCAATAATATCATCCTTTATGCCAAAGAGAACATCCTCATAGCCTCTTTTGATCCTTTTCCTTGTCCAAATTTTGAGAAATCTATCCTCAAAGCCTATCATATCTACTTAGATACTTCAAGACCGATCAATACTTCATCTTCTAGAACCAAAATCAAGTGGCATCCTCCTCCAGTCATATGGGTTAAGCTTAACTTTGATAGAGCTGTAAAAGGAAATCCTGGCAATGTTGGAGCCAAAGGAATTCTTCGTGATCACCTTGGCAATTCTATTTTTTCTTAATCTAAACCTTTGGGTGTTCTTTCCAATCATTATACTAAAGCTAAGGCTTTATGGAGAGGCCTCCAATTCATCAAAAATATTCTAGGAAATATTATTGTGGAAGGAGACTCTCTAAACATAATCAATTATTTAAAAACTTCCAAACCTAAAAATTGGAGGATTAGAACCATAATGGAAGAAAGCAAACAAATCCTACTTCAATAGAATGACACCATTGTTCAACATGCTTTTAGGGAAGCCAATTCTGTTGTTGACATATTAGCTAACATTGGAGTGAATGCCCAAGGTTTGTTGATGTGGACTAACATTCTTCCTCCTGAAGTTGTTGAGCTTGTCAGGCATGATCATAATGGTGATTTATGATCATTAGATTTTTTAATTTATTCTCTGAAGTCGATGGGGAGGTGACCAATGCTTTTGCTACATCTTGGGACAATGGCATAGTTACCATTCATGGCATGGAGTTTCAGATCACTATGGAGCTACTGGCTAAATTAACGGGACAAAATATTGATGGCAAGGTGATAAGGAGGAACAAACACAATTGGGATGTGGAGTTAACTCACTTTGAGAAGAATTTAGTGATCCACAAGTTGCATAAAAAATCTATTTCTACTGTAGAGGTACCTTCTAACGTCAAGTTTGATGCTAAGGATGAGGACGTTGTGGAGATCATGAAGGAACCTTGCATGGAAGCCCCAAAGGAAAACCCAGAGGATAAACTAAAGGACGATGTGAAGGATGCCATATTGGAGGTTATTGTTGCATCACCAATGCAGACTGGTGTACCTTTCTGATCTTGCTTACTGGTCATCCTGTGAAAGGCTCACTCTTAGCGGTCTTCCTCTTCTTTTGTTCCTTTCTCTTAGAGTATTTTTTCCTCTTTGGTTTTGCTGGCTAATTGCCTATCACTTTTTGTTCCTTCCTTCTCGAGGTTTTAATACTTTTTGGATTTGCTGGATGAATGCCTCTTAGTTTTTGTTCCTCCTTTGTTTCCTCTAAGGTTTTTCCTTTATGTTATATTGTTGTACAAGGCGTTGGGACGCCTTTCAAATGCCCCTTTTAATAAAAATATTAACTTACCAAAAACAAATAATCATGATACTATGATACAATGGATGGAGTGGTTTGAGGGTATTTATACTAGTACCTAATCCCCAAACTACATCAATAAGTTTAGTCTATGTCAACTTAAAAAGAGGACTTTAAGGTTAATTACAAGTTATAATATGGGTTTAACCATGGCCTATATGGCCTACATAATAAAATATTACAATAAATTAAATACATTGCACAATGATTTCCATTAGACCTATTCAAAATTACATTTAATAATATTGGCCTTGGCCATGAATCAAATTGCACTGTCAACACAAAGAACCATTGCATAATTAGATCAAGTGAAGTAGTTGCTCATTTGAAATAAATAAGTGCATTAATGTAGTTTGATGCGAGAAATCACTTGACAATAAAAAAGAGAAAAAACTTGGAAGCACAACCAAGAACTTAGAATTCCAAGCAACGAAGAAACAATTGCAAGTAAGAAAGCAAAACCACTTGTAAATCAAGAGAAGAACAAACAATTCAAATTTAAAATTTATCTAAGAAGTTGTATTTCATCCATATTCATACAATATTATGAAGCATTTATTATTTAATGTTAGCACTTATGATGCATTGTGACCACTTTTCATCCCTTTACCAAATGATAAGAAGACATGGGAATAAATAAATATCCATTTTCATGGACAATAACCTTATCAAGATCATCCATAGTCTCATATTTAGTCTCATATTTACCATAAAAATAGGTACCATTAGCTCATGATACCTTTACTAAAGTATGAAGCCAATATGACCAACATTGAAGAAGTTATCTTATTCTTAGAAACATAAGAGAAAGTTTCACTTCAGTAAGAGGAAATCTATAGCATAGGAAAACAAAATCAACCAACATTACATGATATTAGAGAATCAACTAGTAAAACCATAGCATGTGGGAGAAAGCCTTGATAAAATCAATTTACTATAAGGAAATTATAATCTACATGGGAAGAATCTAAGGCACCAAAGAGTGCATAATAATCCATGTAAGGAGTCAAGATATAATTGACTTGATTATAACCAGGTTAAAGGATTGAAAAGCTTATAGGATAAATATACAATATATTTAAAACAAATACACAATAATTAGAATACAAAATCCACTTTCATGGACACCTAAGAAGCCACTTATATAGAAAAAGCAACCTATCATATTTTTCAAACAATATTTTTAGGGATAAAAATCTTTTTATTGGAGATCTATGATTGAATTGGATCCACAATATGTTACTAGAAAGCAAGACAATATGTTAGGAATACATGAACATATGATATTGACTTGACAAGCTTCTAAAGTAAGACAACAATATATTTGGGTCATAAATCCTTCAAATGAGTTCATAATTGAGCAAAAAAATAGAGTGATGTTCTTGAATTAGAAGGAATGTTCAAAATATATTTAGGCTCACAAATCCCTCATTTTTTTTATATAAGTAGATCAATTGATGTTAAAATTTATTTTAAAGTTTATAAATAGAAGAGAATTTAAAGAACTATATGTGATATGAATTCTATCCTTAAATATATCCATTGACCCTTAAAAGTACAAAACTCAATGTATTATACAACCTAGTTTTTTCTTCTACGAATAAGACAAAATTTATATAGGGTTTGTTGCATCATTTCATATTTTCATACAAGTTTTAGCTCTAAAATCATCCATTTACCTCCAAAAGTACAAAAATAGGCCATTCAACAAGTTGATTGGGAATGGGTTGATTTACCATGTGCAAGGTTACCCAAAAATAATTAGACAAGTGTGAAATAAATTGTTGAAGTAGATTACATTATTTGGTACATGCTAATGAACCCCCATGGTACCTTCATGGTACAATTGTAAATAATAAATTAGGAAATGCACATGTTATTATAAATAGATTATATTACATGATTTGGGTCATGTAAATGTACCTTCCTAAGTACATACTTGGGACATTAGATTACTATAGGGGGAAGTTATTTAGTAACTACATGCAATGTAATAAATGCACAAGTGTCAATGTGCAAGCTGTATATGTGCAAGGTGTCTCTTGCACAACTAGGTAGAGTGTTGGCCAAGGCACCTATCTTCCTATATAAAAAGGGCCTTATTGTAACAAGAAGAAAATAAAATCTCAGAGCATATTCATAGGTAGTAGCATAGTGTTATGTAGATCACCATATATTATTTATGGGTGCAATGTAGTACAATAGCTTTGTTCATGGAGTGTCCATTTTCTCCATAGCTACATTGTATTCATTTTTGTCATTTTTATTTATAGCATATTTTAGTCATCTCATAGATTTACTTTCTTTCATATTATTTTGCATCTTGTGATTGTTATATCCCATTTTATACTACATTAAAAGCCAGTAGTGGTATTAGAGCCACAATAGAACTAGCCATAGTAGATCAATAGGAAAACCACCATTATCATTGAGCTTAAGTTTTTTATCAACTTGATGCGCTATCGGACCAACCAATATCAAAAAATCTTAGAAAAGTATAGGTGGTAGAATTAGAGAGAGCAAAAACTAAGGACTGAAAGAAATCTCAGTTCCAAAAATATTGAGATTATATTTGGCTAGAGTCTTTGCACAGAGTTGTAGGAAAAACTCGTGAAGACTAGGACTCAAAATTCAATCCACTAGATTGACAAATAAACTAGTGAATATCATTCAAGATATCTGGAATTTGTTAACTATTACCCAAAGTTTCTTTTTTTGTAGAAAATTAATTTTCAGATGATTGGAACATATCCTAAAATAGAAAGCTTTGAGACTTCAACTTCATTTCCCGAATATGGATGTGCCTTCATAGTGCAGATATTAGTTCCTTGTGCAAGAAAATAATATTATGGAAGAAGACTTCTAGAGAATATTTGTGGAAAAGTTAGGAAACTGGAGATCTCCATTTCAAGGTTGATAACTTCACAGAAGAATAAAAGGCCATAGTAGCCTTGATCTAGAATAAAAGGCCACAAAAGCCTTGATCTAGAAGAAAATACCATAGAAGCCTTGATCCAGAGGAAAAGACCACAAAAGCCTTGTTCCATAAGAAAAGTCCATAGAATCCTTGATCTAAAAGAAAATGCCACAAAAGCCTTGATATTGAAGAAAATGCCATAGAAGCCTTGTCCCAAAAGAAAAGGCCACAAAAGCCTTAATATTGAATAAAAGGCCATAGAATCCTTGATACTAAAGAAAAGGCTGCACAATACTTGATACTGAAGAAAAAGCCACATAAACCTTGATATCAAAAAAATACCACATAAGACTTGATCCTGAATAAGACTCTAGAAGAGAGTATTTGATTCAAAAGCAAATTAAGATTTTAGTACTAATACTTTATTGCAAGGAAATGAGATTCAGTGAGTTGGAAAAATTCCTACAAGAAATTTAGGAAGAGTATCTTCTTTAGAATAAATCTAGCACCTGAATAAAAATTTAAGGTAAAGAGATCAGGAGAACATCTCATTTAAGAACTTATAGTCTTGGACTAATAAGAAGGGCTAGGAGAGTACTGCTTGAATCTAGAAGCAACATAATTAGATATCCATAAGAATATCTCACCACCAAAAATTCTAGGAGTAGAAGGTTGAAGAAACATTCTCAAGGAAGACCAAAAGAAGCTACAAGATCAAAGACCTTGGGGAGGTCTCAATGAGCATCTAGTAGAAGGATTTGAGATCCTTACTAAATAAATCATCAAAGGATAACTCATTGGAGAAATTCACTGTAGAAGATAGTGAAACGTTTGGGATAATTATCATCATCTAGAAACAAAACCAAAATAAGAAGAAGAATTTGGTAAGGAGTGCCAATTCTCAAAAGACCAAGATATTCAAAATATTGAGAAGAATATTTGGGATAATTTTCACCATCTGAAAACAAGACCAAAAGAAGAAGAAGAATTTGACAAGGAGTGCTAAATATCAGAAGACCTCAAGATATTCAAAATTTTGAGAAGAAGACCCTACTTGAAGTCAAAATTTGATAAGAAGACTTGAAGATAGGATAATCCGACCAAATCCAAGATATTTGAAGATTACCTCTCACAAAAATAAGGCACTATTTCAAAGATAAAAACTTCTTCAAATCTACAACAAAATAAGAAGATTGCTTAAAGGATCAAATCATCAAAACATAGGCTCAAAAAAGAAAGTTTGAGACCAATTTTTGGTGAAGAAGAAACTAAGCAACAAGATCCTACTTAAGTCAGCAACTTGATGATCTTAGACACCAAGATCTACATCCTCTAAAGAAGTTTCAAAATAGCTACAAAAGCTTTCAAAAACGTAAGCAACTATTGGTGCAAGTAGATTCATTAATTGGATTATTTATCATATTTGTTAAAACATCTTAATTTTGATTAGAGTTGCAAAAGAGAAAAAATTAATTATAGTCTTCAAAAGTGCAAAAGGGAAAAGTTCCTTTTAAGGTTCATTTGCACATTAGCTTTGGAGTTGATTAGATTACAAAATTACAACTATCTATCAACTACCAATATCTACTTTGGAAAGAAAAAATTACTAGTTCCTACAACTTTGTTTGTAGTGAAATTGCAGAATAACTCTTGAAGATTCATTTCAGATTATTCTTGATTAGTTATAGTAAATTGATTAAGTGCACTTATAAGTTATTTTGAGATTTAATTGGAGTGATAAGGTATGATTGTTAGTACATTAAAAGTGAAATATTAGTGGGTTTATTTTCACTACTATATTACTCTAAAAAATCTTAGTGTTTGCATTCTTGAGAAAGGTATAAAATCATATTAGCATAAAGTTTCTAAAGAAACCATTAGTGCACCAAAATCTGTAAATTTTAGTGGCTAAAGAAATCCACCAAAAATAACTCAATCCTCCAAGTTTTGGAGAAGAAAATAGCCACATAAAATAAGAAAAGGATTACCTCAAATTGAGACTTGGTGAGTCTCAAAGCACTATAAGTGCTATTGCATCTAAAAAAGTGGTTATAAGTTGGGTTCATAAAACCAACAAAAAGGAGAGTTGCATATTTAGAAGAACTTCTCCAAAAATCTTCCATAAAATCAGAAAATCAAGAGTGCAAAAAAGTGCAAAAGGGGTGTTTTTTATATCCCAAAATTATTACATATTATTACATCATTCTAATCTATTTTACGTAGATGATAAGGTAGAGTTTAAGGTGCCACAAAGGCACATTATACAAGGTTAAAATAGCTGGATACTAGCACACTATGAGTGGGCATTACATAGAAGACTCATGCACAAGAAGTTTATGACACTTGTTATCTAAAGATAACCCTAACAACTCTCACACAAATGCCCACAAAAGAACCCATCCGTTACAAGATTGACCAAGGAGTGTTACACAAAGGAGGTTGGAACGTTAGAAAGAAAATATAAACTTGGAATGGAAAAGAATGAGCACTCATATTAGAGCATAACTTTCCTTTCAGACATGACAAAAGGTTTATAAGTGGTAAGGGTTATCTCTAATTCTCTCAAGCACTCATAAGAAATGGTTGTGATACTTACCACAAGGTCCAAGATTCCTCTTTTATAAAAATGTGCCCAAGTCCAAGGAGTCTGCATTCATAGCACAGTCAAGGTAAGCTGGAGTGCAACATAGAAGCAATGAGAAGAGAGAATTAAACTCTATGGTCAAGGGAGGTCAAATACTCCATATTTTGAAGCACCAACGTTCATGCATTGAAGGTAAGGAGATTCTAAATCCTGGACAATGTTTTTAGTGCCAAAGGAGAATAATACATTATTGTCATATACAACAAAAAAAGGCATTGAACATTGCGGTAATACAACATTGAAAGGTAATAAATAACCCTTATTTAATATTACTTTCATTCTTAGGGAGATATAAGGATTGTAAACTAAGGTCAAATCCTAGAGAAAATATCAATATTGAAAGCAAAAATAAAAGGGTGATATATAACAAATAAAAATAATATTTTCAAAATAAACTTAGGAGAAATAAGGGTTACTACAGGAAAATAAAATTTATAATATTTACAAATATTATTGTGTTCTAATTTTCTATATTTGGGAGCTATAAAGATTACAATACCAAATTAGCTTATTGAAAATTAGAAAAACTAAAATCAAATCCTAAGGGATATTAAAATAGGTTATTAAGGTTTTTTCTAAGGTTGGAAATTTATAATATTCTTGTCTCAAAATTTATCAAAAGGGACAAAATAAATCCAACATTAAAACCTATTCAAAATTGAAAAAGTGCTTAGTTCAATAGGAGTAATAAGGTGTTAGAAAAGTTAATTTTTGATATTTACAAAACTTTACAAAATCAACCAAAAATTGAACTACATATTACAAGAGCACTATATCATATTACAAAAACACTAGGGAGTCATAATGCATCCTAAAAAACTTGGTAATAATAGCATCTATTAAATATTATCAAGTTCTATATAATTGGGAAGATATAAGCTTTCTACAAAACCTAAAATTCCATTAGGTGTATATACTCTCATTACTAGGGAGACATAAGGAAGCCTACAAACCTAAGGATTAATAAATGTTTTATCAAATAAATCTTATATACTTCAATTAGGGATCATATATCCTAATATATGGAGTCATAAGGTATATTGTGAGTAAGACTCCATTCCTAAGAATACATGTATTTTTCACTCTAAAAGGGCAATACAAATGACCACTAGCACGCTAAGCAATACTCTTAGAAGTGGAATGAAGAAAATACCAATATGGATTAAAATCCTGATTGAAAATTCAATGGATTACAATGATGAAAAATCCAAAGAAAAGGAAGAACCAATAAGATGTGAAATAAGTTCTAAAATTAATAGTTATGAAAAGGAAGACTCTTCTAGTGATATTGATGACAAAGAAAACTTGAAAAAGAAAAATATTGATATCATACAAAAATAAAAATATGGAATAGCTTCAATTGTGCACATATGGTTAGAAGGTCTTATCAAAGAAATAGACAAACATGATGTTCCCAAAATAGACTACAAAACTATCAGATCATCACTATTGTGCACCTATTGCAATCAATATGGTCATGAAAAGGTTAACTATTGGAGTTTCCATCCATGCAAATACTGTAATGGGATAAATCACTCATATTTCTCTTGCTATTACAAATACAGGTACTATAAGAGCTATGAAGAAATATTACTACATAGAATAGACTGTTACCTTCACAAACTTATTTCAGATGGATCTACTAACAATGAGCTCAAGTTTAATACATATGAAGGATAGAGAAATAGGTTTTACATAGGTTCAAAAGAAATAATATGGGTCTATTTTGATCCACTCAATACATGCAACATCATGAGAGCAATGGTCCATCAAATATGCTTGACATCAAGGAACAAAGAATTGAAAAATATGAGAGGCCATGACATGAAGACTGAAGCAGTAGAAAAAGAACCAGATCAAGACTACTCACAAGAAGAAGAAGATAATGAACCTGAACAAGCCAAAGATCATCCAATGGAAGAAGATCCACATTGAATACTAAAGTCTTCAATACCCAAATAATGTAATATAGGGGGTTGCTATAAATATATTATATTACATAATTTGGGTTATGTAAATATACTTTCCTAGGTACATACTTAGGACATTAGATTATTGTAGGGGGAAGTTAGCTAGTTACTTCATTCAATGTAATAAATACACAAGTATCAATGTGCAAGGTGTCCCTTGCACAACTAGGTAGAGTGTTGGCCAAGGAACCTATCTTCCTATATAAAAGTACCTCATTGTAACAAGCAAAAAAAGGAAGCTTAGAGTGTATTTGTAGGTAGTAGAATAGTGTTGTGTAGATCACCATATATTGGTGATGGGTGCAATGTAGTCCAGTAGTTTTGTTTATGGAGTGTACATTAAATCCATTGCTACATTGTATTCATTTCCATCATTTCTATTTATACCATATTTCAATCATCTCACAAATTTACTTTCTTTCATATTATTTTACATCGTGTGATTGCTATCTTCTATTGCATACTACATCAAAATCCAAAACAAGTGTCATGTGAGTTAGTATGCAAGTGTAAGTTGAGTCTATGTGCACAAGTATGTATGAGAACAATATGTAATGTAAATATGTGTACAGGTGTCTTAGATTAGAATGTGCAAGTTATAGAAGTGTACGAGTCATGTTTAGGTGTGCATATATTATAATGGCAAGTGTTCATCAAGTATGTAAGTGGCAATTAAATAATATAAGAGTCATGAGACTTGAAATATGGAAAGGAATAGTCAAGTATACAAAGTATCACAATAATATGGCTTTATTATGGAGTTAATACTCCATAATAAATTATCACAAGAAGTATAAGCATCAAGATAATTATCATTGTAAGAGAGAAAGTGAAGTAATAAAGGTTGCATACATTTTGAGCAATTAATATTGTAATCTTTTCTACATGCTAAGTACATGCATGATTCAGGCTATTTACATTTATATTGTAGCATATTATTAAGTGTTATTTGATATATTATAAGCCTTGATATATATATTAATTTGCTCATATTATTCTACTCATATCATTATCTTGACCTTATTATATTGTGGTTATATTATATTTGATCCTGTGATATTTAACCTATGATATTTGTGGTAGTATTAAGGCTTAAAAGACCATCAATAATATATGAAGGGAAGCATGAGATATAAACTTGTATATAACCAAAAGAACATAAAAAATAGATAAACATTAGGTGCACTTCCCATTTTAGAAAAGTAAAAGACTGGATGAGTCTTATTTGATCCAAGATAAGAAATGGAAAGGAGTTATTTGAAGATCTTGGAAAAGCAAGTTTTAGTAAAACTAGAGTGAGAGGTATTATATGAGATTTAAAATAAGTACAGAGTAGTTGTAAATATTATAAAGGGATAAGTTAATAGCATAAAACTCTTGTAACACCTTTGTTTATAAGGAATATAGAATTTCAATGATTGATCTATGGTTTTCTTCCCCTAGATGTGTGTTTTCCACTCTTTTTTTTAATAAGAGAAAAACCTCTTGCGGGGCCGCCTTGGTCTGAGAGACCATGAACATGGGGTTCTATACCCTCAAATTCACCTGGGAGTCGCACCCGATCCTGCTCGCACCAACATTATCAATTGGATTTTGGATACCCAATTCAAATTTTTGGTAGGGTGGAGATTTGAACCTGGGACCTCCCTTGGAGGATTTCCCTATCCTCTCCAACTCACCTACAACACCTGGGTAAAACTAATTTATAGTGGAAAACACCCATTTCAAGGTGCCACTTTCAACAGGTTGGGCATAGGAGGAATGGAGCCTTGTCGACCTCTACTAGCACATAGGACATTCTTAACTATACCATATATTTGCAATATGGAGACAAGGGGAATGGAACCTGGATCAGCCTCTACCAACACCCAAGGCATTTACCACTGCACCATAATAAGCAGATATGTGTGTTTTCCACTTTTAATCACTAGGTGTATTTACTATTGTAATTTTTTTAACTTCATAAGTTGTATTTTACTTCATTCTATGGGATTATCATTTATTCAAGTTCTTCTCATGCTTAGGAATTAGCAAGCTTGAGCTAAAGTGAATAAAAACTAAAACATTACATAGTTGGATTTACCAATTATTTTAAGGTTCATTAACATTACATAAAAATATTTAGAGACTATTGATATTGAGTTCATAGTATCTAATAGTTCTTTTGGGCATAACAAAATAAATTTGATGCTAAAATAGAGGGTTTTACAAGTGACTAGTGACTAGGTTTATCATAGTTCAAGTGAAATCAAGCCAAAGAGCATTTCAAAATATTAAAATATCTATTTAATATATCATTAGTAAAAATTTCATATCATTCAAACCCAAACCACCATAGTTTTAGGTATTGCATAATTTAATCATGCCTAGTAGCCTTCATTTTATATTGGCTCTTTCTATCAAATAATCAACTATCCAACTTAACACATCATAATCATAACCATAAAAAATACTATTAGATAAAATTACCTCCTATAACACCTGAAATACACCTATTACATAGAGATGCATAATTATATTTATTATATTTCCTTAATTTTTTTAAAACCCATTCTCACATTTCTTTTAGTGATTCCATTAAAGAAAAAAAAATTACTACATGCCCACTAGTATGATTAGGAGTATAAATCTACCGACCTTGATTTTAGACTCATTTTGATGTCTAAAATTACCATAAAATTAAAATGACTTCTATAAGGAAATTATAAATCTTGAACTTCAACAATAAAATTTCAACCTATCATTTATATGCACTTAATATTCTCCTTATAGAGATTTAGGAAATAAGGCCCACATCGTCAACAAAGGTATTAAAATAAATTGATCATCATCAATATTCCCTAAAGAATAATCTCTAAGAAGCTAATGAATGGATTCAGTGCCAATCATACAAATACTAAAGGGACTAAAGGGAACCCTTGTCTAATAGACATCTAATAGATTAGTATTTTAGAGATTTTCCTATTAATATCTATAATTTCTTGATAATCCTTGAAGAGCACTTGAACCATATGAATAAACATACTCACTAATCCAACTACTCTCATTATAGTACATTGACCATGTTGTCCTATTATAGTTTGGTATTTTCTTATGGGGGCATGTTGAGCTATCCCAAGAGTTCAATAAATTTTTGGAACTTAATTGTAAAGACTACATAGGGGTTTAGGTTTGAGTGGCCCCATGCACATACCATAGGCTAGTCATGATACTCAAATGTACTCATTATAATATTACTCATAATCCATTTTTTTTTATCATAGTATTTTCTAATATCCATGAGAAACATGCATTTGATCTGATCTTAATCTTTGTCCTAGTACAAGCCCTCCAATTAGATAAAATATTATCTAAAATAAATTTACCCTCCATAAGACTTGCTTGGGAGCTAAAGGCAATTTGATAAATTTTATTCAATCTTAAATTCAAACCTTAGCTAGGATCGTATAAAATACATTGATAATGATACTTGACATACAATTGTTCATTTAGGCAGAATTTGATTCTTTAGGAATTAAAACTATCTAATTCTAATTCGAAAAAGGTTTGTAAAAGTATTGCATTTTGCACTAATGGAATTATCACTATTAGTCTAGTTGGAAATGGTATTGGTAGTGATATTCATGTTGTGACTATTATTAGACTCATAATCTCATTCAAATGGAGAATTAGCTATACAACTAAAATGATGTTTTCAAGTGTCCACATATTTCCTTCAACTTTAGAAATGTCATATTTTTAATGAGTTATATGTGGCTTTTAATGGGGTCCACTCCCATCAAAATACCAAAATATTACATTTGTTGTTAGGTCAATTAAACCATATCCAACTCACCTTTTGTCAAAGATATTTTTCATTTATTTTTTCTATGAAATTTACTCTTCATTTTTATCAAAATATTTTAGTAATACCAAAATATTAGTTTATCATTTCTCAAGTCACCAATATCTCCAATATTCCTCTCTCTATCAAAAAAAGAAGTTATTGTAATATAGGGGCTGTCCTATAAAATTATATAAGCTCAATTGGTATGCTCATTAATTTTCAAGGAGGAGATCTAAGTTTGAATCTTGTCAAGCAATACACACATAATTATCAAGTTATAATACCACCTTTGTTGGAAATTACCATCAGTAAAAGTTAAAAATATTTGATTTTACTTGGGGTAAAGGTAACTTACCTTTACCTTACCTGGACGGCAGTGGACGGCAGCATTTGGGCGGCAAGAGAACTCAAGTTAACTTTCTTTTCCCCCAATTTCTCCTTTCCCCCCTTTCTTTCTCGAATAGGTTATTTACCTTGTATTTAAGCTTTGTAACCTTTGATTCAACGTTAATTCAATTAATCCTATTTGCAAATCACTCACCTTTCACATTTGGTATCAGAGCAGCATGATTCCCGAGGCGGTGGGGCCCGTAGTTCGAGGTAGTGACACGGATCCCGAGGCGAACCATAGGAGCCGAGGCGGCACGAATCCCGAGACGGCCCGTAGGAGCTGATTGGCATATTTTTCGAGGCGCTGGTGGAACTGGACGACACGGCCCGTAGGAGCAGCAGATCCACACGATTCCCGAGGCACTGTTGACGTGGCACCGGTACTATTCCCGAAGCGAAGCTGAGGTGGCGATCTGCTGCACGTGGCCCGAGGTGCGAGATCGACGTGGCGCGACGTGTGGCGACGTGATACTGGCATGCGACCCGAGGAGGCTGATGAGGCAAGGTGACGTGGCGTTGGTGCGTGGCCCGAGAAGGTGACATGGCGATCTACAAATTGTGCTGACGTGGCACTGGTGCGCGGCCCGAGAAGGTGACGTGTCAATCTGTGCGTGCATCATCGGTGGCAAAAGGCTACGGCATTGGTGACTGCCCGCAGGCAGTCAAAGCACATTGCGTGCTTTGTTGTTTTTAAACAACAAAAACATCGCTCTGTGAGCGATGTGGGACTAATAGTCCCAAAGAATATAAAAGCTTCGCGCCGAAGCGCGAAGCCAAAACTTGCTTCGTGCTCGACGCGAAAGTCAAGAGGCGGGGAGCGCGCGTTGCTCCCGGATCAGCTCGGGTAGCGCAGCGGCTACCCTCAGCCCTGAGACCCGTGAGGTCGCAGGATCGACTCTCGGCGGGGTCGATAGAAAATCAATTTTTTTTTA
The DNA here is from genome assembly GCA_028583015.1 of Wollemia nobilis. Taxonomy (NCBI): domain Eukaryota; kingdom Viridiplantae; phylum Streptophyta; class Pinopsida; order Araucariales; family Araucariaceae; genus Wollemia; species Wollemia nobilis. The sequence continues at coordinate 152,952 of JAQPPZ010004935.1, forward strand.
ATCAAAAGAAAAACTAAGGAATAAGTTTAAAATTAAAAAAAATATATATTTTTTAGTTTTTTTTAAACTGTTCATTAGCTTTTATAAATTTTTTTTTTTTTTAGTTGAGTGAAATTTCCTAAGAGGAAATAAATGTGAAGTTTTTTATTGATTGAAATTTCCTAAGAGGAAATATATGTAAAGTTTTAAAAAAAAAAACTTGGAAAGTTAAATTTTTTTTACTATTTCCTAAGAGGAAATCCTTGTAAAAGAAAATTTCTGGGAAATTTTCTTAAATGATAAGATCGGAAGGTTGTTATCATGCCCTCTGCAAGTTGTTACTGAGAACAACTCCTGAAAACTTTGATAGGAGCGTGAAAACACTAAGTCTTAATACAGTTTTTTCACAGTTGCAAAACGCGGTTATTGCACACCAGAGAAATCCTGATCAAGGATACGAAGCCGATTCAGAAGATAACTCCTTCGGCAGCAAGTTTGAACAATCTGACACAGTTGCAATTGCTGCACAAGGATCCGAATATACTCATTATAGTAATTCAGTTGAAATCCTTCAACCTCCTTCTCCTAAAATAATATTGATCAGTGACGATGATGAACAAGTCGCTGACAATTTTGTAATTGCTGAACAAGTTTGAGTTGTTCATGATTGTAAATCAAGCAGGGCTTGATAGTTTGTAAAGTCTTTTTGCAATAAGACTATAAAAGAGAGGTTTCTTGTTTTAGTAGATTAAAAAATGGGATCACATAATAATCTACCAATTCCCGAATTCAGAGGGGATAATTATGAGTACTGGTCCATCAAGATGAGGACATTACTCATCGAAAAAGGACTATGGGATATTATTGAAGACGGTTACATTGCTCCAACAGATTGGACTACTTTAAGTGCAAATGATAAAAAGATCTACAAAGATGCATAGAAAAATAATTCATTTGCCTTATACCATCTTCAATCAACATTAGATCCTAGTATCTTTCCAAGAATTGCATCTTACTTAACTGCTACAGATGCATGGAATGCCTTGAAAGAAGGATTCCAAGGAAGTGATAAAGTAAAGCAAGTCAGGATTCAGAATTTGAAAAGAGATTTTGAAAATCTCAGAATGAAGGACAATGAAAGAGTTGGAGACTATTGTGTTCATGTTAAAGCAATAGTTGATATGATGCAAACTTTAGGTGAAGACACAAAAAATGAAACAATTGTGAAGAAAGTGTTGCAAACACTTCTTCCTAAGTGGAATCACATTGCAATCATAATTGAAGAATCCAAAGATCTTTCTACTCTTACATTTGATAGTTTGATTGGATCATTAACATCACATGAAGAGCGACTTCAAGGTGCACCTTCAACAAGCTATGGAGGTGATGACAAAGCCTTCACTTCGAATGAAAGTGTAAGACGAGGACAAGGAAGAGGACGAGGCAGAGGACAACAACAAAGAGGCAAGGGCCAAAGCAACTCCTACAGAGGAGGTAATCCAAACAGAGGTGGAAATCAAAACAGAGGAGCCAATCAGAACCAAAGCGGCAATGCAAGCCGTGGAAATCAAGGACGAGGAAGTAATAAGCCTAAAACAACATGTTTCAATTGTGGGAAACAAGGCCACTTCACTCGTGACTGCTGGTCAAAGTCTTCAAAAGATCAAAGCAGTCAATATGGCTCATTCTACGGAGAAGAAGAAGGTCCACCAAATATTTTTCTCTCTTATGGACAGCCAGATCAAAATCTAAATGATACATGGATTCTGGATACTGGTTGCTCCAACCACATGAGTGGCAAAGAAAATCTCTTTGCTACATTAGATTCAAATTACAAATCTCAAGTTAAGTTAGGGGATAATAAATCCTTGAAAATTGAAGGCATAGGAGCTATGGAAGTTCCCACAAAAGAAGGTATTAAAAATGTGAATGACATATACTATACTCCACAGCTACAACACAATTTGTTAAGTGTTGGCCAAATGATGGAGAAGCATTACAAATTAGTTTTTGATGAAAGAAAATGTACAATCTTTGATAAAAACAATTGTAACCGGGTCATCACAGAAGTCCCTATGACAAAGAATAGGTTGTTCCCTCTAAAGTTTGGTGAGCCAGGGGGAGCTCAACTTGCAAACATTGCTATTACAAATCCAAGTGAATTGTGGCACTTGAGATATGGTCACCTCAATTCCGCTAGCTTGAAAATGTTAACATCACAAGCTATGGTGACAGGACTACCAAAAATACCAGAACATAAAAAGGTATGCGAAGCATGTGCTTTGGGAAAGCACTCAAGAACGAAGTTTCCAAGAGGCAGAGCGTGGAGAGCAAGCTATCCTCTTTAGCTAGTACATTCGGACATCTGTGGTCCAATGCAAACAAAGAGTCTTGGAAACAATTCTTATTTTCTAACATTCATAGATGATTATTCTAGAATGTGTTGGTTGTATTTTCTGAAACACAAAGATGAAGCATTTGATTGCTTCATAGACTTCAGAAATAATGTAGAAAAGCAAAGTGACTACTATGTCAAATGTCTTCACACTGATAAAGGAGGAGAGTACTCCTCAAATGAATTTCTTCATTATTGTAAGAAAAATGGGATAAAAAGGCAGTTCACCACTGCCTACACCCCACAGCAGAACGGTGTGGCTGAGAGAAAGAACCGCACCCTTGTTGAAATGGCACGAACAATGCTTCAGGAAAAACATCTCACAAACAGCTATTGGGCAGATGCAGTGAGAACAAGTGCATATATTCTAAATAGAAGTCCGACTTCTAGTTTAGATGGTATCACTCCTTATGAAGGATGGTACGGTAAGAAACCAAATGTCAAACATTTCGGAGTATTTGGTTCTTTAGCTTATGCACACATTCCTGAGGAGAAGCGAAAGAAGCTTGATCCAAAGAGTCAAGCATGTGTTTTTGTAGGGTATTGTGATTCAACCAAAGGGTATAGATTGTACAATCCCACGACACATAAAATCATTATCTCCAGGGATGTAATTTTTGATGAAGGGGGAGAATGGGGTCATAAAAAATTTGTTGATTTTGACTCTAATTCGGACAGTACCACACCAGTACCTCCCATAATGGTACAACCCAAGAAAAGTAGTCCTCCTCCACAGATTCCACATCAGGAAACTTCATCAAGTACATCAAGTGGTACACCAAGTCCAAGAAGGAATTTGTTGGCACCCCCAAATTCTCCAAAACGATTCCAAAGATCTGTAAGCGCTCCAAGTCCGATGGATATTGATTCAGTTTCTCAAAGGAAAGAGACAAATAGAGGAAAGTGCATACTACAGAGTCATCCATCTTCTCAAATGTTGGATAGGAATTTCCAACAAAGATACACTAGGAGTCAAGCTAGTGAGATGGATGACATTTTGTCAAGACTTGAAAATCTTCAAATGTCAGGGGATGATGAGTCTCATGAACCAAGGGGTGATGTAGTCAATTATGCTTTGTTGGTCATCGCACGACTAGAACCTTCTAGCTATGAAAAAGCATGCACTGAAAAATATATGGCAGGATGCCATGGAAGAGGAAATATCCTCTATTGAAAAGAATGATACTTGGGAGCTTGTGAAGCTTCCCAAGGGAAAAAAATGTGTTGGATGTAAATGGGTCTATAAGACCAAATTCAATGTTGATGGAAGCATTGAAAGGCACAAGGCGAGATTAGTAGCTAAAGGTTTTACTCAGAAATATGGAATAGATTATGAGGAAACTTTTGCTCCAGTTGCTCGACAAGAAACAATTAGAACTGTTCTTTCCTTGGCAGCCCATAAAGGATGGAAGATTCAACACATGGATGTGAAAAGTGCATTTTTAAATGGATACCTGACAGAAGAGGTGTATGTTCAACAAACTCAAGGTTTCCAAGAACTAGGAAAAGAGAACCTTGTTTATAAATTGAAAAAAACACTATATGGCCTCAAGCAAGCACCAAGAGCATGGTACTCAAGAATTGATGGCTATTTCAACAAATATGGTTTCACAAAAAGCAAGAGTGAACCAACATTATACTACCTGGAGTAGATATCCTCATAGTTTGTTTATATGTGGATGATCTAATATTCATGGGTAGTAATGATAAAATGAATATGGAGTTCAAAAACTCCATGATGAATCGATTTGAGATGAAGGATCTCAGATTAATGAGATACTTTCTAGGAATGGAAGTACATTAATCAAAGAATGGGATCTTCATATGTCAACAGAAATATGCTCATGACATGATCAAGAAATTTGCTATGCAGCAGTGCAAATCAGTCGCAACACCAACTAGACATGGAATCCAGCTAAGCAAAGAAGATGGAGCACCTAATGTTGACTTGACCAATTACAGAAGCATGGTTGGGAGTTTAATGTTTCTCACCAACACTAGGCCAGATATACAGTATGTTGTTTCTCTTGTATCATGATTTATGGCATGCCCATCCGAGCTGCATCTTCAAGCAACCAAATGAATTTTACGATATGTAAAAGGTACATTGGATTTTGGAATCCATTACCACAAGTCTAACTCTGTGAAGTTATTTGGTTATAGTGACAGCGATTGGGGCAGTAATATAGATGACAGAAAATCTACATCAGGGAAAGCTGTTTTAGTCTAGGATCAGGACTAATAACTTGGAGTTCCAAGAAGCAATCTGTTGTAGCATTATCATCTACAGAAGCTGAGTACATAGCCATTACTCATGCAAGTACTCAGATCCTCTGGTTGAGGAAAATCCTTGAAGAGATTGGTGAAAAACAAATTGGTCCAACCAAACTGAATTGTGATAATATACAGTTGGCATATAATCCGATCCACCACAAAAGGTCAAAACACTTTGATATGAAGTATCACTTCATAAGAGATATGGTGGAACAACAGACAGTTGAGCTTCAATATTGTAGCACTTTGGATAATCTAGCAGACATCTTCACCAAAGGCATGGCTAAAGCTCAATTTATAAAGCTGAGAGACTATATAGTTAGTCCTCTCAACTTTAAGGGGGAGAATGTTGGAAATTACCATCAGTAAAAGTTAAAAATATTTGATTTTACTTGGGGTAAAGGTAACTTACCTTTACCTTACCTGGACGGCAGTGGACGACAGCATTTGGGCGGCAAGAGAACTCAAGTTAACTTTATTTTCCCCCAATTTCTCCTTTCCCCCCTTTCTTTCTCGAATAGGTTATTTACCTTGTATTTAAGCTTTGTAACCTTTTATTCAACGTTAATTCAATTAATCCTATTTGCAAATCACTCACCTTTCACAACCTTGTGTTCATGATGTAATATAATGGCTGATTTCAATCCCATATAACCAATTTAAATTTTTTTAGGGCTATGCTTATGTGGTATTCCTTTCTATGCATTCCTATAGTTTTGTCTAGAAGATCATCAATCCTTTCATGAAATAGTAAATTCTAATTTTACTAATTTTGCCAAAGTTTTAAAAAGATTATAAAAGTTGTAACATATAACTTTCTGAAAAAAACATCTCATATTTTAGGAGCTATATCTTCGTGAAGGGTTATCTGATTCGGATAATTATTGGACCAACTTATGTATAATTTGAATATATTTAAAATGAGTGGTCATATGAAGGAATCCGAGCAGTATTAAGGGAGATATGACCTTGTGAAGTCAACTATCCAGAACAAGGGCAATGATGATTTTTCAAGTCACAAAAAATGAAATTGCAAATATTTGTCTGTTAGGGTTCAGATGATGGGAAGAGTAATGAAAGACTAGGACTTCAATGAGGCAAGAAATTCTATCTATACATAGAATTTTTCAATTAAGTTTTTTACTCCTTCTTATCATAAATTTTGCTTGCAAATTATTATAAAATTTTATCAAATATTATATTTGCTATAGGACATTCAGATAAATTTCAATAGATTTTGAGTTTTAGTTTCCTTTCCATGGACCGATTTATAGTTAAATTCTTAGATTCATCTCTAGTGGTAAAGTTTAGAGAGCACACCTTATAGAGATCCTTGTTGCTCCAAGATAGGGTGGTTTTTGTTAAATATAATGGTATTGGCCAGGGATTTCAACCTTGAGAAAATGGATTAATAGGATGTGGAAGTCTCTAGAGGCGATTCTATCCTTTATTTCCAAAATTTTCTTCCTATCTATTTTTTGTTCTAGGAAATAAAGAGAAAAAATCATAAAAAGGGGTCCTTGATTTATGGGAAGAACAAGATTCTTCCTTATTCATTGGTATGAAGGTTTTTCACTTGAAAATGTAAATCTATCCCTAGTACCATTATGGTTTAGGATATTTAGGTTTGTCCATTGAATTTTAGGAAATAGATACCTTCAAGGCTATAGGAAACACTCTAGGAGAATTCCTTGAGATTTTAGATACTACGAAAGATGGATTATTGGATATTTATGCTCGGATATTGGTCATGATTGATATAAGTAAAGCTTTACTAGAATCAATAATTCTTAAGTATTGGGATAATATGTGGACCCAAACCATAGATTATGAAAACATATCTTTTAGATGTAGAGGATGTCATGAGGTGGGACATATTGGGAGATCATGCCCTAAGAAGAGCCCAACATAATCATATGTAGAAAATTGCAAGAGAAACTTACAAATGGTTATGGATGAAGATGGTTTTCAACTTCCAAAAAATAGATCTAGAAAAATGAAAGAAAATAAATAGTGGAGACTAGTAAGGAAGGATATTGGAAGAAATACCAACTCTTTTGAGGCTTTAGCCTATGAAGAAAAAGTAGATAAAAACTTAGAGGACATAGTACAATAGGTTCAACATATTAACAAGGAACCATCTATTTAGTATGATCCTAATTTAAGGAAGAACATTCTCAATGAACCTAAGGAATGTGTCTCATCATATTTTGAAGACTCTCTTGAAGTACCATGCACCATTCAAGAGAAAATAATGGTAAAGAAAATGATGTTTTATATTTTCATACCTCTGTTGTTCATAAGGAAATGCCAAAAAATGAGCAGGATAAGTCAAAAGAGTGTTTAATAGAGCCAAGAGAGGATAAATATGAATAAAAATAAAATTATGAAAGAATATTTAGGAATATAATAATAAGATCTACTTCTGATATAGGCAAGGAAAAAAGAGGAAAACCCTCAAATTATCAAGCAAGATCCAAGGAAGCAAGAGCAAACATAGAGAAAGGAATACAAACTAAGTTGGTTGAACTTTTCTTTACCAAATAACAAAATGATATTGGTAATACATAGGCAGGGTCAATAGCCCCTAATGAGATATGATTATCATCTCATGGAATATAATGGGTGTTAATACCCCCTCAAAGCAGAGGTGTATCAGGGACCTATGTTTAAGTAATAAGCCTAATATTCTTTATATCCAAGAAACTAAAATGACAAAAGAAGAAGTTTCAAAAACTATGAAAGTAGTATGGGTAAGATGTTAATGGGATGCTATAGATTCTAAATGAGTAGTAGGAGGAATTATAACTTGTTGGAATCCTTATAGAACCTCCTATGTAGTCATTCATAAAACTAGGTATTGGATAGCCTCTTTAATCACTTGCTACTTTGTAAATATTCATTTCATCCTTATCAATGTCTATGGACCTACAACTCAATCAAGTAGATTAGAATTTTAGAGTGGGATTGAAGCCTTTATGAGAACTAAAGATCAAGAAACCCGATTCATGATCATAGGATATTTTAATGCCATAACCAAGTTGGATGAAAATTTTAGGGAAATTAGGAAATTAACCCAAAGTATGAAATATTTCTTAGATTTTATTCAAAACAATAATCTATGGGAGGTTGAGTTTTAAGAATACAACTATACTTGGACCAACAATAGGAGAAGCCAAAACCTAATAGTAGAAAAATTGGATAGATGCATTCTCTTAAATCATTTGCTAGATGAAGGAAATTATGCTAAAATTAATACCTTAACAAGGATTGATTCTAATCACTGAACAATAAGAGTTAAAATGGTGGTAAGTGAATTCAAAAAATATCATATTTTAAATATAAGCATATGTGGGAAGAACATCCTCAATTTATTGATATGATAGCACAAATATGGAATTATTCAAGAAATGGTGGGTTGTATGCTCTTCCAAAACAAATTAAATCTATGACATCTAGATTAAAAGAATGTAACAAGAACACTTTTGAAAATATTTTTGAGAAGAAATAAGAACTAAAAAGATAAACTTTAAAAATTCTAAAAAGGTGATCATAATAATCCAAGCTTAGAGGTAAAGGGAGTTGCTTAGTGAATATCATAATATTGTGAGCAAGGAAGAGAAATTTTGAAGATTAAAATCAAGATACATTTTGTTAAAAGGAGATAAAAATACAATTTTTTTTATAGGATGGCTATAGTACAGATATCAACATCTAAATTAGTAGAATTAAATTAATAGAAGGGGTTTGGATTAAATATCGGAGTGAAATTAGAAAAGAGGTAAACTATTTTTATTAGAATATTCTAGGATCAGAGGAGATTGAATTTCTTAATGATAAAATTCTTCAAGATGTACCTTTAGTTATAATGAATGAAGATAATAGGAAATTGATGGAGCCTATTACTCTAGAAGAAGTTCATTTAGCTCTTTTCTCTTTTAATAAGGATAAATTCCTAGGTCTAGATGGGCTCTCTATAGATTTTTACCAACATAATTGGGATATAGTGAAGGTTTTTTATTGGTGGCAATGGAGCAGTCTAGGGTAAAACAATACATACCTTATAATATAAATGCAACATATCTTACCTGTTGAGCAAGGTGCAACAACAATATTGTCATTGTTGTCAACACGGTCAGATAGATCTGTTGATGCAGTGGACAGGAAGTTCAAAATATATTCAGATGCAGAAGACAAGAGTTCAAAGGTTATTCGGAGTATGTACAGGTGATTTTCCAAGAAGACCGAAGTGGCCCATATGCAAAAGATCAAAGAAAAAGACAAGTAAGAAAAGTGTCGCGATATCGCGACATATACAACAGGCAAGAAAAACTGTCACGATTTCGTGACATGTTGGAAGAGAGAGAAAAAGCAAGAAAAACTATCATGATTTTGTGACATGTTGGAAGAGAGAGAAAAAGCAGGAAAAACTATCGCGATTTCGTGACATGTTGGAAGAGAGAGAAAAAGCAAGAAAAATTGTCGCGATTTCGTGACATGTTGGAAGAGAAAAAGGCAAGTGGAAAAACTGTCGTGATTTCATGACATGTTGGAAGAGAAAAAGGCAAGTGGAAAAATTGTCGCGATTTCGTGACATGTTGGAAGAGAAAAATGCAAGTGGAAAAACTGTCGCGATTTCGTGACATGTTGGAAGAGAAAAAGGCAAGTGGAAAAACTATCACGATTTCATGACATGTTGGAAGAGAAAGAGAAAGCAAGAAAAAGTGTCACGATTTCATGACAAGTTCGAAGAAAGAGAACAAGTAAGAAAAGTGTTGCGATTTCGTGACATGTCGCATTTTCACGACTAAAATAGGAGAGAGAAAGTAAGTTGGAAAAGTGTCACGATTTCGTGACATGTCGCATTTTCACGACTAAAATAGGAGAGAGAAAGTAAGTTGGAAAAGTGTCACGATTTCGTGACATGTCGCATTTTCGTGACTAAAATAGGAGAGAGAAAGTAAGTTGGAAAAGTGTCACGATTTCATGACATGTCGCATTTTTGTGACTAAAATAGGAGAGAGAAAGTAAGTTTGAAAAGTGTCATGATATCGTGACATGTCACATTTTCATGACAAAAGAAAGAGAGGAAGCGTACGAAAGCAGAACTGTCATGATTTCATGACAAAAGCAGAAAGCAAGACTTCGAAGGCAGAAGTGTCATGATTTCGTGACAAAAGCAAAGTAGAAGTCTATGGAAGTCAGAAGTGTCGCGATTTCATGACAAAAGCAAAGACGAAGTATATGAAGGCGAAAGTGTCATGATATCGCGACATGTATTTTTGTAGGCCTAAGAAAAGAAAAAGAACAAGGAGAAAAAGTGTCACGATATCGCGACATGTTGTATTTTTGCGGGCCTAAGCAAAGAAAAAGAGCAAGGAGAAAAAGTGTCGTGATATCGCGACATGTTGTATTTTTACGGGCCTAAGCAAAGAAAAAGAGCAAGGAGAAAAAGTGTCATGATATCGCGACATGTATTTTTACGGGCCTAAGCAAAGAAAAAGAGCAAGGAGAAAAAGTGTCATGATATCGCGACATGTTGCATTTTCATGGGCCAAGGCAAAGAGAAAGAGGAGAGAGAAAAAAGTGTCGCGATATCGTGACATGTTGTAGTTTCGTGGCAACAACAACAAAAGAAGCTACAGAGGCAGAAATGTCATGATTTCATGATAGGTCGTATGTGCGCAAGACAAGAAGAAGAACCCAACTAAAATGAGAAGTATGACAGTGGACCGACATCTCTACAACATTTACAAGGGCAGATATAGAGTGAATTCATGCAGCTAAAATATGAAGAGTGAACAAAAGTCAGTGCGATGGCTACAAGGACTATTATCGAATGAAATCTTTGAGCGGTGGAATTATCGAATATCTTCATGAGTTGAAGCCGACTAAGATCGATGATAGCCAACTAAGATTAGGGTTTACATTTGTTATGCAAGCCGACTAAGATTAGGGTTTTCATCATGAAAATATTGTTATAAAAGGAGGGTTGTTTGGAGAATTGTAGTGGTGTTGTATAAGTCGTTGAATGCGTGTCGAAGTGTGAAATGTGGCCGTAAGAGCGTAGAAAGTGCAGAAGCGGTGAGATGATGGTGAAGTGTGCAAAGTGAGCGAAGAGTCATGTTGAATTGTCCTAAGTGCATCTATGAGTGCGCAGATAGAGCAAAGTGCGTAGAGAGCGAAAAGGTTGAAATTCGACCAAGTGTGGTTGTGATTGCGTAGAGAAAGCAGAAGGTGCAGAGAGTGCAAAGGGTGAAGACGAACGCAAAGTGTAGCTGTAAGGGAGCAGAGTGTATGAAGACAGTGCATAGAGGGTGCGTAGAGAAGTGACTCAAAGAAGGTGAAGTGCGGCTGTAGATCGTAGAAGATGTGTCTGTTCCGTAAACAGTGAGAGAGATTGGGTAAGCAATAGACCAGTCAGGGTCTTGTAAAAGCGAAGGTATTTTTTTGTTAAACTTCTAGATTCAAAATTGAAGTCCAGGTTGCATCTTGGCATCAGGGGTTGGTGCTCCTTCCAGTTGGTGTTGGTAAATCAGGGGTTGGTGCTCCTTCCAGTTGGTGTTGGTAAATCAAGGGTTGGTGCTCCTTTCTGTTGGTGCAGATAAATAAGGGGTTGGTGCTCCTTCCAGTGGGTGCTGGTAAATTGATTGTAAAGTTGGTGCTTTGCAAAGGCTGGATTTGGATGGTAGTCCAAGCAGTCATTCTTGAGGAGTAGCCAAATTGGTGAACCTCATTAAATCTTGTGTTGTGTGATGTTCTCTTGTGATACTTGCTTTATCTGGTTTTAAGGTTTCATTATTTCAGTTTTAAGAGCTATGAATTTAAGTTTAAAGAACTACACTGATTCACCCCCCCTCTCAGTGCCATTGTAAGACTAACAATTGGTATCAGAGCCAAGTTCCCTTCTCAGGCTAAATCAGTCAAGGTTGATCTTGGATTAGTACGCAATGGGTAAGAAGAATAGATCCTCCTCCAAAAGGGCATCTCAGTCAGTTTCAGTTCCTGTGGAAGAGAAAATTGAACCAGAAAAGGTTGAAGGCTTCTCATCAAACAAAGCACCTTTGTTTGACGAAACTAATTACGTGATCTAGAGAATCAGGATGCAGGCATATCTTTGTGCTTTGGGATACGACATCTGGGATTCAGTAGTTAGTGGATACACAATACCCATCACTCCTCCAACCGATGTTGTCGGTAAGAATCTGTTTGAAAATGACTCAAAAGCAAAGAATGCTATCAGGTGCGGATTAGTAGATAGTGAACTGGTAAAGATCATGAGTTGTAAAATGGCAAAAGAAATATGGGACAAACTGAGGAGTATTCATGAAGGAGACGATGAGATCAAGGAGGCCAAGTTACAAACACATCAAGCTCAGTTCGAAGCTTTAAAGTTGAATAACGATGAGAACATAGAGGCATATATGTTGAGAGTTAATGAAGTCCTAGAGGATGATTCTAAAAAAGAAATAGGTGGAGGTCTTTTCATGACACTCGAAGAAGAAACAAAAAAAGAACAGGAATGTGATGAAGAAGAAATTGATGCAGAAATAAATTTGAAAGAGGAACTAATTGCAGCTCTAGATGAATTGAAGATAGAAAGAAAAAGGAATAAGGAAATCTCAAGAAAGCTTGAGGATGCAAATGAAATAATAACCAGTTTGAAAGTACAGGTAGAAGAATTCAAAAGGATTGAAGAAACTCTCAGGTCACAGATCAATGAGAAAGAGATTGGTTGCTGCAAACAAGAGGAAGAGATTGTTTTATTGAAGAAACAACTAGAAGAGGCCAATACAAATCTCAAATTCAAGAAGAGCACAGAGTTGCTAGATAAAATGATAAGCCAACAAAGAAGCTCCACGGATAAGCGTGGTCTTGGATATGAAGCTGAACAACCTTCATCTTCCAACTCTGCAGAGAAGAAGAAGTTCACTGTTGAAGGATCGAAGCAAGAAAAGTTTGAAGCTGAATCTTCAAAAGGAAGAAAATATCAAAGGAGATCTACAGCAAAGCAACCACAACAAAAGAGGTTCTATCACTCTCACTCTATTCATAATAATACTTTTAATGGCTATTGTTTCAGATGCAACCAATATGGTCACAAGGCAACTTATTGTGGATTGAATAATAAATCAAAGAGTTATGCTGGTAGAAATACATCTGCGTTTCTGAGTGAACACTATGTACAATGTTTTCAATGTAATGGTCATGGGCACATAGCAAGGTTTTGTCCAAGCACTTTTGTATCTAATCTAAGGCAAAACAGTAGATTTCATCAGACGCAAAGAATGCAACACAGACAGGGAATAAATCATGTACATAAAAGAAAGGAAAATAATCATTCATCAAGGATGCACAAGAGACAACCACACAAGAGAAATGTTCGAGTTCACGAAAAGGTGCAAAACAAGGATGTAGTTGAAAAATCCAAGCCCGAGTTCAAGAAAGTTTGGAGAAAGATAGAAGAAAGGAAATCGTGTCTCCTTGGACTGAAGGAGACTACTCCTCTATTGCACTAAGCAACTCCAGGTAGCACATCCTCAGGGGGAGCAATCTTAAAGTTTCATTTTAATGCTCCTATGTATTTGTTTGATTACCTGAGGATGAAAGGCAAGTAGTCAGGGGGAGTTGTCGTATAGTTGTCGAAGTGTGTTTTTAGTTCATGTAGTTGTTTGTGGAAGTGCCGTGAAGGGTGGTGATTAAATTGAGAGTTGTCATTATTGGTAGTATTGCTATATGTCATTGTTGTACTGGTGATGGTTCTTACTACCATTGTCCAAAGTTAAGGATTATAATAGTTCAGATAATTTGGTTAGTAAAAGAATGTTGCCCTAGCCGCATATATGTGTTTCGATAAAAGCAGTGTGTATTTGAACTACACATTGACGTGAAGATTGTTAGATCTATTATGACGTTGTGGTGAAAAATATTGAAGTCTGATTATTGATTCATGTTTAGCTCATCAAGATGAGCAACTTTGTTCTGTGAATCATACCTATCCGAGGTCCAAAAGTATGAGTTTGAGTAAGGTGCACTATAGTTGGCCATGAAGTGTTTGACAAAATGTTGTCTCCTGATTCGAACAGTTGAAAGTAAGGTGTGACCAACGGTGATTGTAGAAAACATAGACCAAGTTGAAAATGTAAAAAGGGATTTGGTTGGTGTTGTGGTACAGTGTTTGATGCTTGCACAGAGTTGGTTGATACATGCTTCGACTAGGGTTTGTGATAAAGGGTTGTTCATTGAGGTGATTGGTTGAGTAGAGTTGATTGAGCCTAGTCAAGTGATTGGATGCATGTGGTTGTTCAAGTTCCATAAAATAAACTATTCTATATTCTTGATTTGAGTTGAGATTGAGATTTGAGAATAGAACATATAGAGTCTCTAACAATTCTCTTTATGCTTCTATGAGATTGATTTGAGTTGAGATTGGGATTTGAGTATAGAACATATTGAGTCTCTAACAATTCTCTTTATGCTTCTATGAGATTTAGTTGATATATTGATTGAGCATTAAGTATAGAACATATTGAGTCTCTAACAATTCTCTTTATGATTCTATGAGATTGGATAAGTTCTGTGTGATCTTGTTAAGCAGATTTGAAACAAGCCTTTTCACCCTTATGTACCTCAAGGGTACTATGGAATATGGGTTATGGTATCCAAAAGGTAAAGACTTCACCCTTATTTCATATTCAGATGCAGATTGGGCAGGAGGTGTCGATGACAAAAAGAGTACCAGTGGAAGTGCATTCTATCTTGGAGATAGATTGGTCATGTGGCACAGTAAGAAACAAGAGTCAATTTCTTTATCGACAGTAGAAGCAGAATATATTGCAGTGACAACATGTTGTATGCAGGTATCACTTTTTGAAGGAGAAAGTTGCGGAAGGTGAGGTTAAGTTGGATTTTGTTCCAACTATAGAGCAAGTAGTAGATATCTTCACAAAACCATTGCCTAAGGAAGTTTTTGAGTACCTTCACAATAAATTGGGAGTGGTCACACTTCCCAAGAATTGACTAGCTATAGGGATCACATTCTTAGGGGGAGCATTTAAGTATTTGATTATCTTTTTGCTCATGTTCATGATTTTTGCTAAGTGTAATAAATTTTGCCTAAGAATGTTGTGCATGGACTCAGGGGGAGTCTGCAGTAGCCCTTTGGTATTATTGTCAAAGGGGGAGAAGAGTTACAGGAAATTGCACATGTGTTGCCAACAATTCCAAAGGGGGAGATTGTTGAGCAAGGTGCAACAACAGTATTGTCATTGTTGTCAACACAGTCAGATAGATCTGTTGATGCAGTGGACAGGAAGTTCAAAAGCTATTCAGATGCAGAAGACAGGAGTTCAAAGGTTATTCAGAGTATGTACAGTGATTTTCCAAGAAGACCGAAGTGGCCCATATGCAAAAGATCAAAGAAAAAGACAAGTAAGAAAAGTGTCACGATATCGTGACATATACAGTAGGCAAGAAAAACTGTCATGATTTCATGACATGTTGGAAGAGAGAGAAAAATCAAGAAAAACTATCGTGATTTCATGACATGTTGGAAGAGAGAGAAAAAGTAGGAAAAACTATCATGATTTCGTGACATGTTGGAAGAGAGAAAAAGCAGGAAAAACTATCGCGATTTCGTGACATGTTGGAAGAGAGAGAAAAAGTAGGAAAAACTGTCATGATTTCGTGACATGTTGGAAGAGAAAAAGGCAAGTGGAAAAACTGTCATGATTTCGTGACATGTTGGAAGAGAAAAATGCAAGTGGAAAAACTGTCGCGATTTCGTGACATGTTGGAAGAGAAAAAGGCAAGTGGAAAAACTGTCATGATTTCGTGACATGTTGGAAGAGAAAAAGGCAAGTGGAAAAACTGTCATGATTTCGTGACATGTTGGAAGAGAAAGAGAAAGCAAGAAAAAGTGTCACGATTTTGTGACAAGTTCAAAGAAAGAGAACAAGTAAGAAAAGTGTCACGATTTCGTGACATGTCGCATTTTCGTGACTAAAATAGGAGAGAGAAAGTAAGTTGGAAAAGTGTCACGATTTCATGACATGTCGCATTTTCATGACTAAAATAGGAGAGAGAAAGTAAGTTGGAAAAGTGTCACGATTTCATGACATGTCGCATTTTCGTGACTAAAATAGGAGAGAGAAAGTAAGTTGGAAAAGTGTCACGATTTCGTGACATGTCGCATTTTCATGACTAAAATAGGAGAGAGAAAGTAAGTTTGAAAAGTGTCACGATATCGTGACATGTCGCATTTTCATGACAAAAGAAAGAGAGGAAGCGTACGGAAGCAGAACTGTCATGATTTCATGACAAAAGTAGAAAGCAAGACTTCGGAAGCAGAAGTGTCACGATTTCACGACAAAAGCAAAGTAGAAGTCTATGGAAGCAGAAGTGTCATGATTTCGTGACAAAAGCAAAGATGAAGTATAAGGAGGCGAAAGTGTCATGATATCGTGACATGTTGTATTTTTTTCGGCCTAAGCAAAGAAAAAGAGCAAGGAGAAAAAGTGTCGCGATATCGCGACATGTTGTATTTTCACGGGCCTAAGCAAAGAAAAAGAGCAAGGAGAAAAAGTGTCACGATATCACGACATGTTGTATTTTCATGGGCCTAAGCAAAGAAAAAGAGCAAGGAGAAAAAGTGTCACGATATCGTGACATGTTGTATTTTCGTGGGCCTAAGCAAAGAGAAAGAGGAAGGAGAAAAAGTGTCACGATATCGCGACATGTTGCATTTTCATGGGCCAAGGCAAAGAGAAAGAGGAGAGAAAAAAGTGTCATGATATCGCGACATGTTGTAGTTTCACGACAACAACAACAAAAGAAGCTATAGAGGCAGAAATGTCATGATTTCATGACAGGTCGTATGTGTGCAAGACAAGAAGAAGAACCCAACTAAAATGAGAAGTATGACAGTGGACCGACATCTCTACAACATTTACAAGGGCAGATACAGAGTGAATTCATGCAGCTAAAATATGAAGAGTGAACAAAAGTCAGTGCAACGGCTACAGGGACTGTTACCGAATGAAATCTTCGAGCGGTGGAATTACCGAATATCTTCATGAGTTGAAGCCGACTAAGATCGATGACAGTCGACTAAGATTAGGGTTTACATTTGTTATGCAAGCCGACTAAGATTAGGGTTTTCATCATGAAAATATTGTTATAAAAGGAGGGCTATTTGGAGAATTGTGTGGTGTTGTATAAGTCGTCGAATGCGTGTCGAAGTGTGAAATGTGGACGTAAGAGCGTAGAAAGCACAAAAGTGATGAGATGATGGCGAAGTGTGCAAAGTGAGTGAAGAGTCATGTCGAATTGTCCTAAGTGCGTCTGTGAGTGCACAGATAGAGCAAAGTGCGTAGAGAGCAAAAAGGTTGAAATTCGACCAAGTGCGGCTATGATTGCACAGAGAAAGTAGAAGGCACAGAGAGTGCAAAGGGTGAAGACGAATGCAAAGTGCAGCTATAAGGGTGCAGAGTGTACGAAGATAGTGCATAGAGGGTGCATAGAGAAGTGACTCAAAGAAGGTGAAGTGCAGCTATAGATCGCAGAAGATGTGTCTATTTCATAAAAAGTGAGAGAGATTGGGTAAGCAATAGACCAGTCAGGGTCTTGTAAAAGTGAAGGTATTTTTTTGTTAAACTTCTAGATTCAAAATTGAAGTCCAGGTTGCAGCTTGGCATCAGGGGTTGGTGCTCCTTCCAGTTGGTGCTGGTAAATCAGGGGTTGGTGCTCCTTCCAGTTGGTGTTGGTAAATCAGGGGTTGGTGCTCCTTTTTGTTGGTGCAGATAAATAAGGGGTTGGTGCTCCTTCCAGTGGGTGCTAGTAAATTGATTGTAAAGTTGGTGCTTTGCAAAGGCTGGATTTGGATGGTAGTCCAAGCAGTCATTCTTGAGGAGTAGCCAAATTGGTGAACCTCGTTAAATCTTGTGTTGTGTGATGTTCTCTTGTGATACTTGCTTTATCTGGTTTTAAGGTTTCATTATTTCAGTTTTAAGAGCTATGAATTTAAGTTTAAAGAACTACACTGATTCACCCCACCCTCTCAGTGCCATTGTAAGACTAACATTACCCTAATTCCAAAAAATAAGGATGTTGAATTATTTGATTCTTTCAGACCCATAAGCTTATGTAATATGACATCTAAGATTATCTCCAAAATGATGGTAAATTGATTAAAGGTTATTGTTAGATAAAATTATTTTAGAAGATCAAATAGGATTTGTGAAAAGAAGAAAAATTATGGATGGGATCATAGTAGCTCATGAATTTATACATTCAATAGCTTCAAGAAAAGAGAAAGCAATGATCTTAAAACTTAATATGAATAAAGCCTAAGATAGGGTTCATTGGGATTTTCTTTTTGCAGTTTTAAAAAAGTTTAGATTCAAGAACAAATGAGTTAGATGGATTAAATATTATGTCTCTATAGTTTCTTATTTAGTGTTGGTCAATGGGTTAGTAAAATAATATTTTAAATCCAAGATAGGCCTTAGACAGGGAGATCCTCTATCTCCTTATTTGTTCATTATTATTACAGAGGTTTTGAGTAGGAACTTAAAGAAGGCTTACAAAGATGGGCTTATAATTGGACTTAACGTTAGTAATACCATTGAAAACATCACCCATCAATAATTTGTAGATGATACAACCATTTTAAGAAGGACAAGAATAAATTAGGCCAAAAATTTAAATTACTTTTTAAAGGAATACAAAAGAAAAATTGGGGCAAAAATTTAATAGGACAAAATCTAAAATTTACTTCCTTAAGACTCCATCTAATATCAAAGCAAGAATTTGCAGGTTACTTCAAATGGAGGAGGAAAATTTACCAATAATTTATTTAGGGATACATTTATTTGAGGGGAGAATGAGGATAGAATTATGGAATCTAGTTATTAGTAAAGTTCAGAATAAACTACCATCTTGGAAAGGTAGTAGATGGTTATCATTAGAAGGAAGAGTGTAGTTAATTAATTCAATTTTACAGGCCACTAAAACATATTAAATGCCATTGTATACTATGCCAAAATTAGTTGAAATAAGTTTAATCTATATTATGCGGTCCTTTTTATGGTCAAGTTTACATGATAAAAGGAAATATATTTTGGTGAAATGGAGCAAGGTGTGTGATGATTAAACTAGGAGAGATCTTGATTTAAGATTTCTTACAAATGTAAACTTAGATCTTAGGAGAAAAGTAATCTAGAGATTATACAAAGAGAGTCAAAGAAAATGGACAAGAATTCTTCTAAGTATGTTGAGCCAAGTTTAATATTTATTGCATTATTTATACCAAATGGTTTTGCTCTTTGGAATGGTTTAAAAAACTTTATTGTTCTAATGATTAAGAGTTTAAGATGGGTGGTGGGAACTAGAGAAATATTTCTATTTGGATGGATACTTGGTGTGATAAAAAACCACTCAATTTAAATGTAATTTTGAAATCTTGGATGAGATCACTTTAAGAAAAATAGTATTATAGGATTTCAAACATTTTGTACAAGGATCAGGAAGGAAGATACAAATGGAAAGAATATTTTTTTGCAAGGATAAAAGACATTAATTCTAGGAGTCAATTGAGTAGAAATATAACAATTATGATTATTTCAAGGGGAGCCAAGGATAAATTGACTTGGAAGTTGAATAGCTTAGGATAATACACAACAAGAAGTGGATATAATGTAAAGAACCAAAAAATAGTAATATCACTAGAATATGGAGAGATATTTGTGATAGCCCAAGAATTCCTAAAGTAAAAATGTTTGTTTGGCTAGTAGGTCATAGAAGAATTTTATCTTGAGATAACCTTATAAAAATGGATTTTCATAGCCCCTCTCAATGTGTTCTTTGTAAAAATGAGGAGAGTATAGACCATTTCTTGGGATATTGTTCAATAGTATAGAAACTATGGCAATGGATTCTTAATATGTTTGGTAAATACATGGTGATGAATAGAAGAATTGAATATTGGTTAAAGCAATGGTAAAGGACTTATAAAAGTGAGGCTTTAAAAATAATATGGGATATATCAAAAGATACAATACTTTGGACTATATGGCTAGAAAGGAATAGAATATTATTTAAAGGAAAGAAAAGTAGTTTAGAGGTAATGGAAATGAAGATATGTTTAGCCATAGAGAAGTCTAAACCAACCCTATCAACTCACCTAGTCCCTAATCTGGAACCAAAGAGCCTTAAAATATGGAGTAAGTTATTAAATAGAAATTATGATTTTGAGTACAAAAGAAGCAAAAAGAAGGCAAATAATATAAAATGAAAACCACTAGATGTGGAGTGGATTAAGCTGAATTTTTATGGGGTGTCTAAAGGAAATATAGGACCAAGAGGAGGAGAAGGAGTAATTAGAAATAATAGAGGAGACATTTTACCTCATTACACTTTAAATAGTGGATTTAAAATAAATATTGAAGTTGAAGCTTGGGAAACTTTAGAAGGGTTAAAAATATGTAAACAAATAAAATGAAATAAAGTATGGATGGAAGGTAATTCTCTCATAGTAATAAATATAATTTTGAGGAAAGCAAATGCTCCATGAAACATACAAAAGATAATTGTAGAAATTCAAGATCTTGCTAAAGATTTTGAATAAATTAGGTTTACACATACTTTAAGGGAAGGAAACAAATGTGCAAATAGGCTAGCCAATAGAGGGATTTTGATTGAGGATCATGAAGTTAAATTCTCCTTTCCATGGTTAGAGGAAGTAGTAAGTTTAGGTGAAGTTGACAAGAAAATATTGACTACCTGAATCAAATAATGATTAAGATTTTCTTTAATGTTTTCCATTAGTAATATTTACTTTATTTTTTAACAATAATTTTTTTTCATATAAACTATTTATTATAATTTTTTTGGTTGCACTTGTATTTTAGGAAGGAAACTAGCAATCCATATTTGAAAGGAGAGATTATGATAGTGTGATGTTTTAGAAATATTACTCTACTAAGATGCAATAGATAGATATTAGAGGTGAAGTTTTGGTATTGTGAAGGATGATGAATTATAGAATATTTGTATTCATAAAAAAATTTGAAAATATCCAAAAAATAAAAATCAAGAATTCAGAAATTTTATGTAAAATGATGTAAATTTTTAGATATAGCATCTCAATTGAGATAAGAAGTGTATCTGTTTGTAAAATCGCAAAATCTAAATAAGAGAATTGTAATTTGTCAAGGGTGGGGGACCTAGTACAACCCCTTATTATCCAATCAAAAATAAATAAAGTTGTAACATACATAAAATGTAAATGCAAGTGAAATAGTAATTAACAATATGATGCCAAGAAGGTGTTATGACTAAATCTCAAAATTGGTTGGTTTCGATCAAATATTATTTAAAAAAATTATTATTTTAAGCAAACATTAAGGTAAGAGTCTTTGAGTTGAACATGTTAATATTTTTCTTTTAAGTACAACCTACGTGAACTTAATGATGGAAACTTTAGAATTTTGAATAGAGGTGGAAGGGTAAGGTTGTATACCCTACTTCAATAACCAAAGTATGGTTAAATAACCATATTTTGGGTAAACAATATTCTTTATCAAGGTTATCTCATATAACCTATGGGCATAAAGAAGTTAAAAACTACTTTTTCTTTTAACCTTCAAAGTCCAACCTAACGCATAAATACACGAGGTTATAAAAGCTTAGCCCATTAAAAACCATAAAAAAATAACTCAATTTCAAATCTCAACCCTATGCGTAAATTATTATTTTAACTTATTAAAGGTATATTAATCTTATATGACCTATAACATTAAGAATGTTAATTTTTTTTTTCCCTTTATCTTCATAATACAACCTAGCCTACAAACCTAGCCTACAAATACATAAGATTGTAAAAGCTTAACTCATTAAAAATAATTAAAAATTAACTCAAATTCAAATCTCAATCTTATACCTAAATTATAATTTTAACTTCTTAGAAAATTATTTTAAAATAGCCCAACTTCAAATCTCAACTTTTTGGTCAATCTTTTTGATCATGATTGGAATTCCTTTCCACGTTAATACCTATCTACTTATAAATAAGCAAACCCACCTTTACTATTAAAGGGACCACATTGGAGGCAGGCTGGCATGCAGCGAGGGCGTTAGAAAATAACTTCAAATCTCAAAAACACTTGCACTGTATCCATTTTAAGGTTTAACTCTTAACCTGCATGATATCCATTTTAAGGATTAAATCTTAACCCACATGAAGCGACATTAGATAGGTTAGTTTCTTTTAGATATCAATCTACCGGAGATCCATCGCTTGATTTTATAAATTAATAATTCCCCTCAAAATGCCTACCGGAGATCCATCGCTTGATTTTATAAATTAATAATTCCCTCACATTGCTTAGGGGAATTCCATTATCGAAGAATAGATTGTCTCCTCCAATATGGAGATAAAACCAATAATAATGAGGACGATGGCTCTCTCATGGATAGCCAGCCTCCCTCGTCGAGTAAGCAGTAAAGAATTTCCTCTTCGTTTGGTGTTTGTTACAACTCCATTGTCTTGGAGGGTTTTTAATCTTGAAGTTTCTTTTCATTGTTGTTGTTACAGAAAAGAGAGGGCTGAAAGTCATTGGAGCGGGCTTTCCACGCACTGGCACGACCAGTTTGGAGAAGGCGCTTAACTCGCTTGGATTCCGCTGCTATGACTTCCCCATCTTGTTCAATGATCACCGTCACGCTCGTCTCTGGCTCGATGCCTTGGAAGGTATAACCATATAAACATTTCCATGTATTACTAGTTTTTTCAATCTTAGAACATGAGACATAAGAGATATTTTCAAATACAACTCACAACTCCCAGTCTTTGTTTATTTATTTATTTGGGTATTCAAGTATGCAGGAAACACACATAATTGGGACTGGAACGCTGTGTTTGGGGACTATTCGGCCACGGTGGATTGTCCATCGACACACGTTTACAAAAGCCTGATGAAAGCCTACCCTGACGCAAAGATTATCTTAACAATTCGAGACCCGGAGAGTTGGTACGAGAGTGTGATGGAGACTCTGCTATATGCTTCCCACCGAAAGGTGATGGAGAAGAATGAGATGGTGAGACGCGTGGTGCAGCTGTCAATGTGGGATGGGATATTTCAAGGGAGGAAGTTTGCAGAGGATAAACAAGGCATGATAGAGATCTACTCTCATACCTTATGTCTCTTATTGTAGCTAAATCCTAGTTAGTTTTAATTTCTACATTCTAACCCTTCTCATTTCTTTCTTTGGTCTTTAACCATATTTTTAGTTTAGCTATTATCATAGGAACTGACCTACTTCAAAGTTTTACTAAGAGCATATTCCCAGTCATCCAATATTGGATGAGATATCAAAGCACATCTCATCCACATAGAAATATTTTGGACAAAGAAGTAGACTCTAACTTCATGCCCCATAAGGTGTACTCTATTCCTTGCTAGTTGAATTTCATCCATAATTAAAAAAAAAGACCATAATACTGGCCCCAATATTTATAGTCATTATGCTTCGAAAACAACATCACACCCAATTAGGTGTAAGGCAAACATATCCACCTATTTGTTTCTTGATATTTTGATACTTCCCTTTACAAGGCAAAGTTACTAAATTTTCAATTAAATTACAAATAAAATCCCTTATTTTGCCACCCTTGGATCAATAATTTTATGTGTGCTCTCAGTGTTAATGAGAATTATTATTTGTTGTTATTTAAAGTGTCCTATCGCCTTCATAGTCTAGGGAGTTGATATAGCTACTAAGTTATAAATTGAGATTTTTGGTTGGGATTCGTTTGGGGATTCTAGCTATTATGTGTTTTCTTCTTCGAGATGATCTTCTTCCACCTCTAAAGATTCTATAATTGTTGCCTCATTCACATCAAACAAATATTATTTATGGTGCACACATCTATGTCTTAGGGAATACTTCTCATCATAGTTATAACATAGCCCTTGGGATATTTGGGCTTCCATATATTATCAAGTCAATTGTTTTATGGTAGGATATTTTTTGGTAAGATTTAATGTTGGCTTGGATGAAAAATGTGGTTAGGATTGAGAGAATTTTGTAGGTGTGTCCTTAAGCCTTGAAATTATATTATGCCATTCTAGCTAATGCTATTGCTTTTTGTAATGTTTGTGGCCTTAACATTTTAAATTCAGATTTAATGTCATCCATAAAAGCACTCACAAAAGAACATTGGAAGAATTTGAGACTCAAGCGAATGGTATGATTGGCCAATTTTTTAACCTGAGTTTGATAGTCTTGAATATTTAAACTTTGTTTGAGTTTACAAAGGGCTCCTATAAAATATTCATACTCATTAGGATCAAATTGAGTGAGTAGTTGTTTTTTAAATTCAATACCAGTATTGTCAAGGTGTGCTTTTGAGCCACTAAAACGATTGTAGGGCATTTTATTAAATATTGAAAGAGGTAATTCTGAGACACATATATTGAGAAAAATTATGAAGACAAAAATATTGTTATGCTTGACACATCCCCCTAGATCCTTTCCATAAAAAATTAGAAATTCTAATTTGGGCAATCTTCCCATACTAATTGCTAGGTCCTTCACCCTTACAATCATAATAACAAAATGGACCATACGTGTGGGTATTACTAGTTAAACGATATTCCAAGTCTACAAATTTTCCATATAATTACTCCTTCATCTCCTTTTGTTTCCTTATCACATAGGCCAGGGAGTCATGTAAATATTTTAGTTCATCCCTTAACTAATTTAAACCATCCCTTAACTGACCCCCGAAATGCTTCCCCCATGAATTTACTTGAGTGGTAATTTTTTGATCCATTTCTTGTGTCTTTTGTTGTTCCCTAGTGCTTGTAGTCATACTCTATGATTTTTGACCTTCTATGGATACTTACTAAAAGTAAAGATACTATTTTGATAGTTACTATTTTTATTAATGATCCTAATTTTTTTTTTGGGTGCTATAGATCAAAATGATCACCTTGAAAATATTATCATAATTAGCTAGGTCTTTAAATGATGTTTTTGGCACCCAAAAAAAAAATTAGTCAAGTGTCATGTGTTTTTTATCTCGAAGTCAATATTCACTCAAAAAATCTAATTTTGTTTGACAACCCTCTTAGCAAGCCCTATAGTTACCATTATTGACAACTATTTTTTCTAACTCTATAACTCACTATTTATGACAATTATCTTGGAAGACTCTATTACTAACAATTTTCCTAACTAAAATTATCCTTGACTGTAACTATCAATTGCACGGTTAGACTCCGTATTAACTATTACTAACTATGGACCTAGCTAAAATTATACCAGACTATTATTGACTACTTCTATGATAGACCTTGTCTTGGCTATTACTTTCAATATAAATTATTTCAACTATTTGAGTGTAGTAAATTTTGTGATAGAGTAGTCTCTTTAGTATGCTTAATTTTTATGGTAGGGTTATTGGATTCGGGTTTACCATTCAATAGAGGGTACTCTGGACCAAGATGTATACACTGTCCATAGACATATGTTATATCATAGACAAATGATAATGCTTGGACAAATATTTTAGGCTACTACTCAAGGAAGATTCCATGCATACCCTTGAGTGCACTACCTACCTCTCTGATAATACAAGAGGGTGATATTCCCCAATGTTGTGCTTAATGCACTATGGATAGATACATTGTTGCAAATTCTCTTATGTCTAAAGGTTTCTCCTAATCCTATGGGGTGTCTCTTGATATATCCAAAGATATGTGAGAATTTAAGTCTATATATGGGTGTTGTTTGAGGCCTAGGCATTGGAGTTTGATCACCCCTCACTTCACTAGATGCTTTACGAGCAATCTAGCTTAGCCAAAACTTATAAATCCTCTATGATATTTTAAAACCCATGGTAGAGGGTTTCTAACCTATTAAACTAAAATAGAGAGAAAAATGGCCCATTTTTTTATAATAGAAAATAGGCAAGAAAATGAAAATAAAGAAAATGTATACCTTAAGTTGGAAATGTTAGGGCATGAACTATTGCAGTTGCAGTGGAACATGACCTTGAAAAGTGCTTTGATATCACTTGTTAGAAAATTTCTAATTAAAATAAGTACATACACGTAAATATTGCAATATAAGCAGTAAATCATGAAAAGAACAAAATATTACAATTCAAAATGGAATTAGAACACTCTATATATTAATCACAATAGAATCACAATATATAATCATGAGCCTCTTTGAGGGGGAATCCCCCTTAAAAGAAATTTGATTTGATATGCAAAATGATATATCCATCAATGCCCCTCATATTTTTAAAGATTCTTCATAACCCTAAACCTAATTCTCAAGGGTTGGATTACATTCAAATTGCCACCCAAGCTAGAATATTTTTCCAAGCAAAATAGTTACATTCTTTATAACAATTACATTAAACAAAACCACTTGTCTAGATGCCTCTAGTGCTACAAAATATTAATTAATATCATTAGGATGGGATTCCCATGTTAGAGAGGGGATTATTACATAATAATGTTAGGATGGGGTTCCAACAATATTCCAAAAAAGTAGACCAAAGATTTTTATTTCATAAAATATGGTAAATCCACCCTTTCAAAATAAGACAATTGGACTTGAGAACTATTTCATATAATTTAGACCCTAACACTAGAACAAGTCCACAAATTGAAGCCACCAATGCAAAGACCTTGAAATATCATATGATTTAAAAAATATAGGCTCAAAATACTTCCATATGTTAATGTTATGGCTTCTAAAATATTTTTCCAAATAGCCCTCAAAAATAAAAATAAAATTAACCTTACTAACCTTAGAAATGCAAAAATCTTGCATGACTTGGCCACATCTATTTAATTGAAACCTTACCACCTTTTGCATCATGATTGTCTTGAAGTTTATATAAAAAAATGATTACATGGCATTCACAGATACCACAATGGTTTCCATATCAGCCAAGGCCACTACATCATCCATGGTATCATTGCTTTCTTTTCATTTTGGTAAAATAAGGATTCAATTCAGGTTGGCCAAAAACTAAGTCTTCCTTACTAACCAGAATATCATCTTTTTCTTTTGGTTCATGAAAGGAAATCTTCACTCTTTGAAATATTTCACTTGGACTTAAACAAGTGACAATAAGGTTTTGTTAATGGTATTCAAAGTTGTGCCACCCTACTTCTAACACTCCAACTAGCCATCATAGTAGTATTTCACTTTGGACTCTAATTGATGGCTCCTCGAAATTAGACTCTAGTTTATGACTCATTGAAGAAATTTATTTTTGCTAGTAAAGGAGGTCAAAAAACACAAAATGACAATAGCACAAGTGTTTAATCCTACACCTCTATTTGCTTATAAATTATTCTTTTTTTATTGTGTCATGCATGCATTGCAATATAGAGTCATTTTAGATGCTTGATATTGTAATTTATTTGCTTCAAAGGAAAACATAGGTTGCACATTAACTCAAAATTGAATTAATCATCCTTCTACATATTCGCATATGCCTACCTTTATAGGCTAGCATCCTTTATGAACACAATTGGGAATACTTGATTCCCTCCATATTTCCTATAAAATGTTATGAAAATCATTACTATGATACATGCAACCATTTTTCAAACTTTTAATTTAAAAAAAGTAGCACAAAACTCTATTTTCAAGGTATTTTACATCAGGGAGAGAAGAAAAATATGTGTACAAATAAATTCAAACAATTTTATATTTAAAAATAAAAAAGGAATAATGAAGAGACAAATCCTCTAGAAAGAAATGAAATACTGATGAAGAAACATGGAAAAAATAACCTTTTTTACTCTTTATGCTAAAAAATCTTATGAATTTTTAAGAGATATTCATCCCAAAATTTAAAATAAGTATTAGAGGCTTTGAGTGGACTTTTTGTATGACCAATCAATGATACTCCATAACTACTCTGATACCATGTTGGAATTTAAACCTATTTCTAGAAAAAAACCATAATCAATCCATCCACTCAAATATTATACATAAAGTATACAAAATGATGAAGGAGAAAGATATAGTG
This sequence comes from Wollemia nobilis, assembly GCA_028583015.1. Lineage (NCBI taxonomy): Eukaryota > Viridiplantae > Streptophyta > Pinopsida > Araucariales > Araucariaceae > Wollemia > Wollemia nobilis. The sequence goes on from JAQPPZ010004935.1 coordinate 180,662, forward strand.
GGAATCTATAGGTACCATAAAAATAACTTTACTATCTATAGGTAAGAATTGATAGTTCAGTTATTTTTATTGTACCTATAGGTTCCCACTATATCTTTCTCCTTCATCATTTCATGCAATTGCTACAGGAGGAAAGCAAACCTAATTCTCAATTTGCCATGGAATTATTCATTCAATTTATTCCTCATATTATTTCTGATGACATTAATAGTAAACTTACTGTTGTTCTTTCTGATGAGGAAATCAGAGATGCTCTGTTCTCAATGAAACCTGACAAAGCCCCTGGTCCTGATGGTTTCCCTCCAATATTATTTCAAGCCTTTTGGGATTTAGTTGGTCAGGATGTTTGTGATGCCATAAGAGAAATCCAAATTTCTAAAGTTATTCCCAGAGGCTTCAATTCCACCTTTATTGTGCTTATACCAAAAAATCCTAATGCAAGCAATTTTAATGAATTTAGGTCGATCAGCCTATGCAATGTTATATACAAAATTTTAACAAAAGCCATTACTATCTGCATGAGAGAGGTGATGCCTTTAATCATAAATCAGTACCAGGGAAGCTCTATCAGAGGAAGATCCATCTTGGATGGAATCATTTTAGTCCATGAAGCAATTCATTCCATATCCTCCAATAAAAGAGTTGCTTTCCTTCTTAAACTTGACATGAACAAAGCCTATGATAGACTCAATTGGGATTTCCTTTTGGCCATCTTGAACAAGTTTAGATTTCATTATGATTGGATTTCCTTAATCAAAGGATGTATTTCCTTAGCTTGGTTTTTTGTCCTCATTAATGGATCTCCTGTAGGATACTTTCAGAGCAGTAGGGTTTTAAGACAGTGGGATCATTTATCTCCTCTTCTTTTCATTATTTTTGCTGAGGCTTTAGGTAGTTCAATCATGGAAGCAAGAAATGCAAGTCTAATTTTTGGACTTCAAGTTACCTCTTAATGTAATTCCATCACTCACCAATAATTTGTTGATGACACCCTATTCTCTACCTTTGCCTTCGTTAATGAAGCCACAATCATCAAGCGTATTCTCCTCTTGTATGAAGAAGCTGCTAGCCAAAGGATAAATTTTTAGAAAAGCAAAATTTATTTTCTCAATACTCCTATAAGAAGACATAATATCATTTCCAATATCCTTGAATGTTCCATAGCCCATCTTCTTTCATCCTATCTAGGCTTACCTCTTTTTATTGTAAATGTCAAAGAAAGCCTATGGGATACTGTTATTGAAAGACTGCAAAAAAATATTTCTACCTAGAGATGTAGTATTTTGTCTCAAGCGGGTAAAATTACTCTCACCATGGTTTATCTTCAAATTATCCTAGTCTATTTCCTCTCTTTGTTCAAATCTCCTGTAAATGTTTACCAAAAAATAGAAAAAATCCATTTTTTTTCTTTGGACAGGGTCGAAAAATAGACATAGATTTCATTTAGTTTCTTGGGATAAAGTTTGCAAACCCAAATACCAGGGAGGTTTAGGGCTTAGAAGGATCCATATTCTCAACCTTTCTCTCCTTTCTAAATAATCCTGACGACTCATCTCCAATGACAATGTTGATTGGGTTAAGATTTTTAGAAGGAAATATATTCAGAATTTTGAATTCCTTTTTGGTGAGGTTCCTTCTACAGGGTTTGCTTTTTGGAAATCCTTTTGTGTGGCTCACTCACTTTTAAAAAAAGGATTAAAATGAAAATTTGGGAATGGAATGTCCATTTTCTTTTTGGAAGACAAGTGGCTTGGTGACCGTCCTCTCATACAAATTCCTATGCTTCAAAGGTTAGTCAACACTACCAAACATCTGGTTGGACCATTAGTGGCTGATTTCATTTCTTCTACTAACAGAACCATGAGCTGGAAAAGACTTGATTTCCTTGATTATGAGGTTGAAATTTTATGTTTGCAAGCCCAATTATTCTCTATCAGAATTTTGGTAGGAGATTCTATGGATCGTCCAATTTGGGAACCTACTGATTCTAAATAATTCTTAGTCAAATCAACTTATCTGATTTATCTCAATAATTTTGAAACTCCTATTTCATTTAAGCTGGTTTAGATCAAGTATTTGACTCCCAAAATCGCCTCTTTCTCTTGGCTTTGCATTCAGGTTTAAATCCTTACAATGGAAAACCTAATAAAAATGGGCATTCTTCTTGCTAACATATGTTACCTTTACCTTTCTGATTGGGAATCTACTTCCCACCTATTTCTATTTTTTTACTTTTCAAGAATGGTGATTAGCAGTCTTTTTCTTAAATTCCATTTATTTTGAGCCTATCCTTCATCCATTGTTGAGTTGTTCATCTAGTGGCCAAATCCTTTCAAAAATCTTGTGCTCAAAGGATTATGGAAATTTTTTTTACAACATCACCTTTGGAAAATTTGGCTTGAATGTAATAGAAAAGTATTCGATAAAAAAACCTTGATTGGTGATCTCATTACAAATAAGATCATCCTTTATGTCAAAAAGAACATCCTCATAGCCTCTTTTGATCCTTTTCCTTGTCCACATTTTGAGAAATCTATCCTCAAATCCTATCATATCTACTTAGATACTTCAAGACCGATCAATACTTCATCTTCTAGAACCAACATCAAGTGGCATCCTCCTCCAGTCGGATGGGTTAAGCTTAACTTTGATGGATCCGCAAAAGGAAATCCTGGCAATGTTGGACCTAGAGGAATTCTTCGTGATCACCTTGGCAATTCTATTTTTGCTTACTCTGAACCTTTGGGTGTTCTTTCCAATCATTATACTGAAGCTAAGGCTTTATGGAGAGGCCTCCAATTCATCAAAAATATTCTAGGAAATATCATTGTGGAAGGAGACTCTCTAAACATAATCAATTATTTTAAAACTTCCAAACCTGAAAATTATAGGATTAGAACCATAATGGAAGAAATCAAACAAATCCTACTTCAATAGAATAACAGCACTGTTCAACATGTTTTTAGGGAAGCCAATTATGTTGTTGACATATTGGCTAACATCAAAGTGAATGCCCAAGGTTTGTTGATGTGGACTAACATTATTCCTCCTAAAGTTGTTGAGCTTGTCAGGCATGATCAAAATGGTGGTGATTTATGATCATTAGATTTTTTAATTTATTCTTTGAAGTCGATGGGGATGTGACCAATGCTTTTACTACATCTTGGGACAATAGCATAGTTACCATTCATGACATGTAGTTTTAGATTGCTATGGAGCTACTGGCTAAATTAATTGGACAAAATCTTGATAGCAAGGTGATAAAGAGGAACAAATACAATTGGGACACGGAGTTAACTCACTTTGAGAATAATTCAATGATCCACAAGTTGCATAAGAAAGCCATTTCTACTGTAGAGGTACCTTCTAACATCAAGTTTGATGCTAAGGATGAGGACGTTGTGGAGATCATGAAGGAACCCTGCATGGAAGCCCCAAAGGAAAACCTAGAGGATGAACCAAAGGATGATGTGAAGGATGCCACACTGGAGGTTACTGTTGCATCACCAATGCAGACTGATGTACCTTTCTGATCTTGCTTACTAGTCATCCTGTGAAAGGCTCACTCTTAGCGGTCTTCCTCTTCTTTTATTCCTTTCTCTTAGAGGATTTTGTCCTCTTTGGTTTTGCTGGCTAATTGCCTATCACTTTTTGTTCCTTCCTTCTCGAGGTTTTAATCCTTTTTGGATTTTTTGGATGAATGCCTCTTAGTTTTTGTTCCTCCTTTGTTTCCTCTGAGGTTTTTCATTTATGTTATATTATTGTACAAGGCATTGGGACGCCTTTCAAATGACCCATTTTAATAAAAATATTAACTTACCAAAAACAAAATAATCATGATACTATGATACAATGGATGGAGTGGTTTGAGGGTATTTATACTAGTACCTAATCCCCAAACTACATCAATAAGTTTAGTCTACGTCAACTCAAAAAGAGGACTTTAAGGTTAATTACAAGTTATAATATGGGTTTAACCATGGCCTATAGGGCCTACATAATAAAATATTACAATAAATTAAATACATTGCACAATGATTTCCATTAGACCTATCCAAAATTACATTTAATAATATTGGCCTTGGCCATGAATCAAATTGCACTGTCAACACAAATAACCATTGCATAATTAGATCAAGTGAAGTAGTTGCTCATTTGAAATAAATAAGTGCATTAATGTAGTTTGATGCGATAAATCACTTGACAATAAAAAAGAGAAAAAACATGGAAGCACAACCAAGAACTTAGAATTCCAAGCAACGAAGAAACAATTGCAAGTAAGAAAGCAAAACCACTTGTAAATCAAGAGAATAACAAACAATTCAAATTTAAAATTTATCTAAGAAGTTGTATTTCATCCATATTCATACAATATTATGAAGCATTTATTATTTAATGTTAGCACTTATGATGCATTGTGACCACTTTTGATCCCTTTACCAAATGATAAGAAGACATGGGAATAAATAAAGATCCATTTTCATGGACAATAACATTATAAATATCATCCATAGTCTCACATTTAGTCTCATATTTACCATAAAAATAGGTACTATTAGCTCATGATACCTTTACTAAAGTATGAAGCCAATATGACCAACATTGAAGAAGTTATCTTATTCTTAGAAACATAAGAGAAAGTTTCACTTGAGTAAGAGGAAATCTATAGCATAGGAAAGCAAAATCAACCAACATTACATGATATTAGAGAATCAAATAGTAAAACCATAGCATGTGGGAGAAAGCCTTGATAAAATCAATTTACTATAAGGAAATTATAATCTACATGGGAAGAATCTAAGGCACCAAAAAGTGCATAATAATCCATGTAAGGAGTCAAAATATAATTGACTTGATTATAACCAGGTTAAAGGATTGAAAATATTATAGGATAAATATACAATATATTTAAAACAAATACACAATAATTAGAATACAAAATCCACTTTCATGGACACCTAAGAAGCCACTTACATAGAAAAAGAAACCTATCATATTTTTCAAACAATATTTTTAGGGATAAAAATATTTTGATTGGAGATCTATTATCGAATTGGATCCACAATATGTTACTAGAAAGCAAGACAAGATGTTAGGAACACATGAACATATGATATTGACTTGACAAGCTTCTAAAGTAAGACAACAATATATTTGGGTCATAAATCCTTCAAATGAGTTCATAATTGAGCAAAACATTAGAGTGATGTTCTTGAATTAGAAGGAATGTTCAAAATATATTTAGGCTCACAAATCCCTCAATTTTTTTATATAAGTAGATCAATTGATGTTAAAATTTATTTTAAAGTTTATAAATAGAAGAGAATTTAAAGAACTATATATGATATGAATTCTATCCTTAAATATATCCATTGACCCTTAAAAGAACAAAACTCAATGTATTATACAACCTAGTTTTTTCTTCTACGAATAAGACAAAATTTATATAGGGTTTGTTGCATCATTTCATATTTTTATACAAGTTTTAGCTCTAAAATCATCCATTTACCTCCAAAAGTCCAAAAATAGGCCATTCAACAAGTTGATTAGGAATGGGTTGATTTACCATGTGCAAGGTTACCCAAAAATAATTAGACAAGTGTGAAAATAATTGTTGAAGTAGATTACATTATTTGGTACATGCTAATGAACCCCCATGGTACCTTCATGGTACAATTGTAAATAATAAATTAGGGTTGAGTCATAGTTTAGAGTGTGAGTTATATTTCCATTTTATGTAAGTGTGAATGTCCAAGATATGCACAAGTGTCATGTAAAGTTGTAATGTGTAGGAAATGCACATGTTATTATAAATAGATTATATTACATCATTTGGGTCATGTAAATGTACCTTCCTAAGTACATACTTGGGACATTAGATTACTATAGGGGGAAGTTATATAGTAACTACATGCAATGTAATAAATGCACAAGTGTCAATGTGCAAGTTGTATATGTGCAAGGTGTCTCTTGCATCACTAAGTAGAGTGTTGGCCAAGGCACCTATCTTCCTATATAAAAAGGGCCTTATTGTAACAAGAAGAAAATAAAAGCTCAGAGCATATTCATAGGTAGTAGCATAGTGTTATGTAGATCACCATATATTATTTATGGGTGCAATGTAGTACAATAGCTTTGTTCATGGAGTGTCCATTTTCTCCATAGCTACATTGTATTCATTTTTGTAATTTTATTTATAGCATATTTTAGTCATCTCATAGATTTACTTACTTTCATATTATTCTGCATCTTGTGATTGTTATATCCCATTTTATACTACATTAAAAGCCAGTAGTGGTATTAGAGCCGCAATAGAACTAGCCACAGTAGACCAATAGGAAAACCACCATTATCATTGAGCTTAATTTTTTTATCAACTTGATGCGCTATTGGACCAACCAATATCAAAAAATCTTAGAAAAGTATAGGTGGTAGAATTAGAGAGAGCCAAAACTGAGGATTGAAAGAAATCTCAGCTCCAAAAATATTGAGATTATATTTGGCTAGAGTCTTTCCATAGAGTTGTAAGAAAAACTCGTGAAGACTAGGACTCAACATTCAATCCACTAGATTGACAAATAAACTAGTGAATATCATTCAAGATATCTGGAATTTGTTAACTATTACCCAAAGTTTCTTTTTTTGTAGAAAATTAATTTTTAGATGATTGGAACATATCCTAAAATAGAAAGCTACGAGACTTCAACTTCATTTCCCAAATATGGATGTGCATTCATAGTGCAGATATTAGTTCCTTGTGCAAGAAAATAATATTGTGGAAGAAGACCTCTAGAGAATATTTGTGGCAAAGTTAGGAAACTGGAGATCTCCATTTCCAGGTTGATAACTTCACAGAAGAATAAAAGGCCATAGTAGCCTTGATCTAGAAGAAAATGCCATAAAAGCCTTGATCTAGAAGAAAAGACCATAGAAGTCTTGATCCAGAGGAAAGACCACAAAAGCCTTGTTCTAGAAGAAAAGTCCATAGAATATTTGATCTAAAAGAAAATGCCATAAAAGCCTTGATATTGAAGAAAAGGCCATAGAAGCCTTGTCCCAGAAGAAAAGACCACAAAAGACTTAATATTGAATAAAAGGCCATAGAATCCTTGATACTAAAGAAAGGTCGCAAAATACTTGATACTGAAGAAAAAGCCACATAAACCTTGATATCGAAAAAAGACCACATAAGCCTTGATCCTGAAGAAGAATCTAGAAGAGTATTTGATTCAAAAGCAAATTAAGATTTTAGTACTAATACTTTATTGCAAGGAAATGAGATTCAATGAGTTGGGAAACTTCCTACAAGAAATTTAGGAAGAGTATCTTCTTTAGAATAAATCTAGCACCCGAATAAAAATTTAAGGTTAAGAGATCAGGAGAACATCTCATTTAAGAACTTACAGTATTGGAATAATAAGAAGGACTAGGAGAGTATTGCTTGAATATAGAAGCAACATAATTAGATATCCAGAAGAATATCTCACCACCAACACTTCTAGGAGTAGAATGTTGAAGAAACATTCTCAAGGAAGACCAAAAGAAGCTACAATATCAAAGACCTTGGGGAGGTCTCAATGAGCATCTAGTAGAAGGATTTGAGATCCATACTAAATAAATCATCAAAGGATAACTCATTGGAGAAATTCACTACATAAGATAGTGAAATATTTGGGATAATTATCATCATCCGACAACAAAACCAAAAGAAGAAGAAGAATTTGGTAAGGAGTGCCAATTCTTAAAATACCTCAAGATATTCAAAATATTGAGAAGAAGATTTGGGATAATTTTCACCATCTGACAATAAGACCAAAAGAAGAAGAAGAATTTGACAAGGAGTGCTAAATATCATAAGACCTTAAGATATTCAAAATTTTGAGAAGAAGACCCTACTTGAAGTCAAAATTTGATAAGAAGACTTGAAGATAGGATAATCCTACCAAATCCAAGATATTTGAATATTACCTCTCACAACAATAAGGCACTATTTCAAAGATAAAAACTTCTTCAAATCTACAACAAAATAAGAATATTGCTTAAAGGATCAAATCATAAAAACATAGGCTCAAAAAAGAAAGTTTGAGACCAATTTTTGGTGAAGAAGAAACTAAGCAACAAGATCCTACTTAAGTCAGAAACTTTGTGATCTTAGACACCAAGATATACATCCTCTAAAGAAGTTGAAAAATAGCTACAAAAGCTTTCAAAAACATAAGCAACTATTGGTGCAAGTAGATTCATTAATTGGATTATTTATCATATTTGTTGAAACACCTTAATTTGGATTAGAGTTGCAAAAGAGAAAAAATTAATTATAGTCTTCAAAAGTGCAAAAGGGAAAATTTCCTTTTAAGGTTAATTTGCACATTATCTTTGGAGTTGATTAGATTACAAAATTACAACTATCTATCAACTACCAATATCTACTTTGGAAAGAAAAAATTACTAGTTCCTACAACTTTGTTTGTAGTGAACTTGCAAAATAACTCTTGAAGATTCATTTCAGATTATTCTTGATTAGTTACAATAAATTGATTAAGTGCACTTATAAGTTATTTTGAGATTTAATTGGAGTGATAAGGTATGATTGTTAGTACATTAAAAGTGAAATATTAGTGGGTTTATTTTCACTACTATATTACTCTCAAAAAGCTTAGTGTTTGTGTTCTTGAGAAAGGTATAAAATCATATTAGCATAAAGTGTCTAAAGAAACCATTAGTGCACCAAAATCTATAAATTTTAGTGGCTAAAGAAATCCACCAAAAATAAATCAATCCTCCAAGTTTTAGAGAAGAAAATAGCCATAGAAAATAAGCAAAGGATTACCTCAAATTGAGACTTGGTGAGTCTCAAAGAACTATAAGTGCTACATTGCATCTAAAAAAGTGGTTATAAGTTGGGTTCATAAAACCAACAAAAAGGAGAGTTGCATATTTAGAAGAACTTCTCCAAAAATCTTCCATAAAATCAGAAAATCAAGAGTGCAAAAAGGTGCAAAAGGGGTGTTTTTTATATCCCAAAATTATTACATATTATTGCATTATTCTAAGATATTTTATGCAGATAATAAGGTAGAGTTTAAGGTGCCACAAAGGCACATTATACAAGGTTAAAATAGCTGGATACTAGCACACTCTGAGTGGGCATTACATAGAAGACTCATGCACAATAAGGTTATGACACTTGTTATCTAAAGATAACCCTAACAACTCTCACACAAATGCCAACAAAAGAACCCATATGTTACAAGATTGACCAAGGAGTGTTACACAAAGGAGGTTGGAACGTTAGAAAGAAAATATACACTTGGAATGGAAAAGAATGAGCACTCATATTAGAGCATAACTTTCCTTTCAGACATGACAAAATGTTTATAAGTGGTAAGGGGTATCTCTAATTCTCTCAAGCACTCATAAGAAATGGTTGTGACACTTACCACAAGGTCCAAGATTCCTCTTTTATAAAAATGTGCCCAAGTCCAAGGAGTCCACATTCACAGCATAGTCAAGGTAAGTCGGAGTGCAGCGTAGAAGCAATGAGAAGAGAGAATTAAACTCTATGGTCAAGGGAGGTCAAATACTGCATAGTTTGAAGCACCAATGTTCATGCATTGAAGGTAAGGAGATTCTAAATCCTGGACAATGTTTTTAGTGCCAAAGGAGAATAATACATTATTGTCATATACAACCAAAAAAGGTATTGAACATTGTGGTAATACAACATTGAAAGGTAAGAAATAACCCTTATTTAATATTGCTTTCATTCTTAGGGAGATATAAGGATTGTAAACTAAGGTCAAATCCTAGAGAAAATATCAATATTGAAAGCAAAAATAAAAGGGTGATATATAACAAATCAAAATAATATTTTCAAAATAAACTTAGGAGAAATAAGGGTTACTACAGGAAAAATAAAATTTATAATATTTACAAATGTTATTGTGTTCTAATTTTCTATATTTGGGAGCTATAAAGATTACAATACCAAATTAGCTTATTGAAAATTAGAAAAACTAAAATAAAATCCTAAGGGATATTAATATAGGTTATTTAGGTTTTTTCTAATGTTGGAAATTTATAATAGTCTTGTCTCAAAATGTATCAAAAGGGACAAAATAAATCCAACATTAAAACCTATTCAAAATTGAAAAAGTGCTTAGTTCAATAGGAGTAATAAGGTGTTAGAAAAGTTAATTTTTGATATTTACAAAACTTTACAAAATCAACCAAAAATTGAACTACATATTACAAGAGCACTATATCATATTACAAAATCACTAGGGAGTCATAATGCATCCTACAAAACTTGGTAATAATAGCATCTATTAAATATTATCAAGTTCTATATAATTGGGAAGATATAAGCTTTCTACAAAACCTAAAATTCCATTAGGTGTATATACTCTCATTACTAGGGAAACATAAGGAAGCCTACAAACCTAAGGATTAATAAATGTTTTATCAAATCAAGCTTATATACTTCAATTAGGGATCATATATCCTAATATAGGGAGTCATAAGGTAGATTGTGAGTAAGACTCCATCCCTAAGAATACATGTATTTTTCACTCTAAAAGGGCAATACAAATGACCACTAGCACGCTAAGCAATACTCTTAGAAGTGGAATGAAGAAAATACCAATATGGATTAAAAGCCTGATTGAAAATTCAATGGATTACAATGATGAAAAAGCCAAAGAAAAGGAAGAACCAATAAGATGTGAAATAAGTTCTAAAATTAATAGTTATGAAAAGGAAGACTCTTCTAGTGAGACTGATGACAAAGAAAACTTGAAAAAGGAAAATATTGATATCATACAAAAAGGAAAATATGGAATAGCTTCAATTGTGCACATATGGTTAGAAGGTCTTATCAAAGAAATAGACAAACATGATGTTCCAAAAATAGACTACAAAACTATCAAATCATCACTATGGTGCACCTATTGCAATCAATATGGTCATGAAAAGGTTAACTATTGGAGTTTCCATCCATGCAAATACTGTAATGGGATAAATCACTCATATTTCTCTTGCTATTACAAATACAGGTACTATAAGAGCTATGAAGAAATATTACTACATAGAATAGATTGTTACCTTCACAAAATTATTTTAGATGGATCTACTAACAATGAGCTCAAGTTTAATACATATGAAGGATAGAGAAATAAGTTTTACACAGGTTCAAAAGAAATAATATGGGTCTATTTTGATCCACTCAAGACATGCAACATCATGAGAGCAATGGTCCATCAAATATGCTTGACATCAAGGAATAAAGAATTGAAAAAGATGAGAGGCCATGATATGAAGACTGAAGTAGTAGAAAAAGAACCAGATAAAGACTACTCACATAAAGAAGAAGATAATGAACCTGAATAAGCCAAAGATCATCCAATGGAAGAAGATCCACATTGAATACTAAAGTCTTCAATACCCAAATAATGTAATATAGGGGGTTGCTATAAATATATTATATTACATCATTTGGGTTATGTAAATATACTTTCCTAGGTACATACTTAGGACATTAGATTACTTTAGGGGGAAGTTATCTAGTTACTTCATTCAATGTAATAAATACACAAGTGTCAATGTGCAAGGTGTCCCTTGCACAACTAGGTAGAGTGTTGGCCAAGGAACCTATCTTCCTATATAAAAGGTCCTCATTGTAACAAGCAGAAAATGGAAGCTCAGAGTATATTTGTAGGTAGTAGCATAGTGTTGTGTAGATCACCATATATTGGTGATGGGTGTAATGTAGTCCAGTAGCTTTTTTTATGGAGTGTAAATTAAATCCATAGCTACATTGTATTCATTTCCATCATTTCTATTTATACCATATTTCAATCATCTCACAAATTTACTTTCTTTCATATTATTTTTCGTCATGTGATTGCTATCTTCTATTGCATACTACATCAAAATCCAAAACAAGTGTCGTGTGAGTTAGTGTGCAAGTGTAAGTTGAGTCTATGTGAACAAGTATGTATGAGAACAATATGTAATGTAAATATGTGTATAGGTGTCTTAGATTAGAATGTGCAAGTTATAGAAGTGTACAAGTCATGTTTAGGTGTGCATATATTATAATTTCAAGTGTTCATCAAGTATGTAAGTGGCAATTAAATAATATAAGAGTCGTGAGACTTGAAATATGGAAAGGACTAGTCAAGTATACAAAGTATCACAATAATATGGCTATATTATGGAGATAATACTCCATAATAAATTATCACAAGAAGTATAAGCATCAAGATAATTATCATTGTAAGAGAGAAAGTGAAGTAATAAAGGTTGCATACATTTTGAGCAATTAATATTGTAAGTTGTTCTACATGCTTAGTACATGTATGATTCAGGCTATTTACATTTATATTGTAGCATATTATTGAGTGTTATTTGATATATTATAAGCCTTGATATATATATTAATTTTCTCATATTATTCTACTCATATCATTATCTTGACCTTATTATATTTAACCTATGATATTTGTGGTAGTATTAAGTATTAAAAAACCATCAATAATATATGAAGGGAAGAATGAGATATAAACTTGTATATAACCAAATTTGGAAGAACATAAAAAATAGATAAACATTAGGTGCACTTCCCATTTTAGAAAAGTAAAAGACTAGATGAGTCTTATTTGACCCAAGATAAGAAATGAAAAGGAGTTATTTGAAGATCTTGGAATATCAAATTTTAGCAAAACTAGAGTGAGAGGTATTATATGAGATTTAAAACAAGTACAGAGTAGTTGTAAATATTATAAAGGGATAAGTTAATAGCATAAAACTCTTGTAACACCTTTGTTTATAAGGAATATAGAACTTCAATGATTGATCTATGGTTTTCTTCCCCTAGATGTGTGTTTTCCACTTTTTTTTTTTAATAAGCAAAAAACCTCTTGCGGGGCTGCATTGGTCTGAAAGACCATGAACAGGGAGTTCTACACCATCAAAGTCACCCGGGAGTCGCACCCGATCCTGCTCGCACCAACATTATCAATTGGATTTTGGATACCCAATTCAGATTTTTGGTAGGGTGGAGATTTGAACTTGGGACCTCCCTTGGAGGATTGCCCTCTCCTCTCCAACTCACCTACAACACCTGGGTAAAACTAATTTATAGTGGAAAACACCCCTTTCAAGGTGCCACTTTCAACAAGTTGGGCATAGGAGGAATGGAGCCTTTTCGTCCTCTACCAGAACATAGGACATTCCTAACTATACTATATATCTATAAGATGGAGACAAGGGGAATGGAACCTGGATCAACCTCTACCAGCACCCAAGGCATTTACCACTACAAAACAATAAGTAGATATGTGTGTTTTCCACTTTTAATCACTAGGTATATTTACTATTGTAATTTTTTTAACTTCATAAGTTGTATTTTACTTCATTCTATGGTATTATCATTTATTCAAGTTCTTCTCATGCTTAGGAATTAGCAAGCTTGAGCTAAAGTGAATAAAAACTAAAACATTACATAGTTGGATTTACCAATTATTTTAAGGTTCATTAACATTACACAAAAATATTTAGAGACTGTTGATATTGAGTTCATAGTATCTAATAGTTCTTTTGGGCATAGAAAAATAAATTTGATGCTAAAATAGAGGGGTTTACAAGTGACTAGTGACTAGGTTTATCATAGTTCAAGTGAAATCAAGCCAAAGAGCATTTCAAAATATTAAAATATCTATTTAATATATCATTAGTAAACATTTCATATCATTCAAACCCAAACCACCATAGTTTTAGGTATTTCATAATTTAATCATGCCTAGTAGCCTTCATTTTATATTGGCTCTTTCTATCAAATAATCAACTATCCAACTTAACACGTCATAATCATAACCATAAAAAATACTATTAGATAAAACTACCTCCTATAACATCTGAAATACACCTATTACATAGAGATGCATAATTATATTTATTAGGTTTCCTTAATTTTTTTAAAACCCATTCTCACATTTCTTTTAGTGATTCCATTAAAGAAAATAAAATTACTACATGCCCACTAGTATGATTAGGAGTATAAATCTACCGACCTTGATTTTAGACTCATTTTGATGTCTAAAATTACCATAAAATTAAAATGACTTCTATAAGAAAATTATAAATCTTGAACTTCAACAATAAAATTTCAACCTATCATTTATATGCACTTAATATTCTCCTTATAGATATTTAGGAAATAAGGCCCACATCGTCAACAAAGGTATTAAAATAAATTGATCATCATCAATTTTCCCTAAAGAATAATCTCTAAGAAGCTAATGAATGGATTCAGTGCCAATCATACAAATACTAAAGAGACTAAAGGGAACCCTTGTCTAATAGACATCTAATAGATTAGTAGTTTATATATGTTCCCATTAATATCTATAATTTCTTGATAATCCTTGAAGAGCACTTGAACCATATGAATAAACATACTCACTAATCCAACTACTCTCATTATAGTATATTGACCATGTTGTCCTATTATAGTTTGGTATTTTCTTATGGGGGCATGTTGAGCTATCCCAAGAGTTCAATAAATTTTTGGAACTTAATTTTAAAGACTACATAGGGGTTTAGGTTTGAGTGGCCCCATGCACAAACCATAGGCTAGTCATGATACTCAAACTTGCTTATTATAATATTACTCATAATCCAATATTTTTTATCATAGTATTTTCTAATATCCATGAGAAACATGCATTTGATCTGATCTTAATATTTGTCCTAGTACAAGCCCTCCAATTAGATAAAATATTATCTAAAATAAAGTTACCCTCCATAAAACTTGCTTGGGAGCTAAATGCAATTTGATAAATTTTATTCAATCTTAAATTCAAACCTTAGCTAGGATCATATAAAATACATTGATAATGATACTTGACATCCAATTGTTCATTTAGGTAGAATTTGATTCTTTAGGAATTAAAACTATCTAATTCTAATTCGAAAAAGGTTTGTAAAAGTATTGCATTTTGCACTAATGGAATTATCACTATTAGTCTAGTTGGGAATGGTATTGGTAGTGATATTCATGTTGTGACTATTATTAGAATCATAATCTCATTCAAATGGAGAATTATCTATATAACTAAAATGATGTTTTCAAGTGTCCACATATTTCCTTCAACTTTAGAAATGTCATATTTTTAATGAGTTATATGTGGATTTTACTGGGGTCCACTCCCATCGAAATACCAAAATATTACATTTGTTGTTAGGTCAATTAAACCATATCCAACTCACCTTTTGTCAAAGATATTTTTCATTTCTTTTCTCTATGAAATTTACTCTTCATTTTTATCAAAATATTTTAGTAATACCAGAATATTTTTTTATCATTTCTCAAGTTGCCAATATCTCCAATCTTGCTCTCTCTATCAAAAAAAGAATTTATTGTAATATAGGGGCTATCCTATAAAATGATATAAGCTCAATTAGTTATACTCATTAATTTTCAAAGAGGAGATCTAAGTTTAAATCTTGTCAAGCAATACACATAATTATCAAGTTGTAATACCACCATGTGTTCATGATGTAATATAATGGCTGATTTCAATCCCATATAACCAATTTAAAAAAATTTAGGGCTATGCTTATGTGGTATTCCTTTTTGTGCATTCCTATAGTTTTGTCTAGAAGATATTTTTCATGAAAAAGTAAATCTAATTTTAAATTTTCAAAGTTTTAAAAATTTATAAAGCTGTAACATACAACTTTCTAAAAAAAACATATCATATTTTAGGAGCCATATCTTCGTGAAGGGTTATATAATTCGGCTAATTATTGAACCAACTTATGTATAATTTGAATATATTTAAAATGAGTGGTCATATGAAGGAATACGAGCAATATTAAGGGAGATACAACCTTGTGAAGTCAACTATCCGAAACAAGGGCAGTGATGATTTTTAAGTCACAAAAAATGAAATTGTAAATATTTTTCAGCTAGGGTTCGTATGATGGGAAGAGTAATGAAAATCTAGGAGTTAATGAGGTAAGACTTTTTATCTATACATAGAATTTTTCAACTAAGTTTTTTATTCCTTCATTATTATAAAATGTTTATCAAATATTATATTTGATATAGGACATTCTGATAAATTTCAATAGCTTTTGAGTTTTAGTTTCCTTTCCATGAACCAATTTATAGTTAAATTCTTAGATTCATCTCTAGTGGTAAATTTTAGAGAGCACACCTTATAGAGATCCTTGTTGCTCCAAGATAGGGTGGTTTTTGGTAGATATAATGGGTATTGGCCAGGGGTTTCAACCTTGAGAAAATGGATTAATAGGATGTGGAAGTCTCTAGAGGTGATTCTATCCTTTATTTCCAAAATTTTCTTCTTATCTATTTTTTGTTCTAGGAAATAAAGAGAAAAAATCATAAAAAAGGGTCCTTGGTTCATGGGAAGATTTAGATTCTTCCTTATTCATTGGTATGAAGGTTTTTCACTTGAAAATGTAAATCTATCCCTAGTACCATTTTGGATTAGGATATTTGGTTTGTCCATTGAATTTTAGGAAATAGATACCTTCAAGGCAATAGGAAACACTCTAGGATAATTCCTTGAGATTTTAGATACTACAAAAGATGGATTCTTGGCTATTTATGCTCGAATATTGGTCATGATTGATATAAGTAAAGATTTACTAGAATCAATCATTCTTAAGTATTGGGATAATATGTGCACCCAAACCATAGATCATGAAAACATATGTTTTATATGTAGAATATGTCATGAGGTGGGACATATTGGGAGATAATGCCATAAGAAGAGCCCAAAAGAATCATATGTAGAAAATTGCAAGAGAAAATTACAAATGGTTATGGATGAAGATGGTTTTCAACTTTCAAAACACAGATCCAAAAAAATGAAAGAAAATAAATAGTGAAGAATAGTAATTAAGGATATTGAAAGATATACCAACTCTTTTGAGGCTTTAGCCTATGAAGAAAAAGTAGATCAAAACTTAGAGGACATAGTACAATAGGTTCAACATATTAACAAGGAACCATATATTTAGTATGATCCCGATTTAAGGAAGAACATTCTCAATGAACCTAAGGAATGTGTCTCATCATATTTTGAAGACTCTCTTGAAGTACCATGCACTATTCAAGAGAAAAAATGGTAAAGAAAATGCAGTTTTATAATTTCATACCTCTACCGTTCATAAAGAAATGCCCTCTACCGTTCATAAAGAAATGCCAAAAAATGAGCAGGATAAGTCAAAAGAGTGTTTAGTAGAGCCAAGAGAGGATACATATGATAAAAATAAAATTATGAAAGAATATTTAGGAATATAATAATAAGATCTACTTATGAAATAGGTAAGGCAAAAAACGAAAAACCCTCAAATTATCAAGCAAGATCCAAGGAAGCAAGAGCAAACATAGAGAAAGGACCACAAACTAAGTTGGTTGAACTTTTCTTTACCAAATAACAAAATGATATTGGTAATACACAGGCTAGGTCAATAGCCTCTAATGAGATATTATTATAATGTCATGTAATATAAGGGGTGTTAATACCCCCTCAAAGCAAACGTGTATCAAGGACCTATGTTTAAGTAATAAGCCTAATATTTTTTATATCCAATAAACTAAAATGACAAAAGAAGAAGTTTCAAAAAATATGAAAGTAGTATGGGTAAGATGTTAATGGGATGCTATAGATTCTAAATGAGCAGTAGGAGAAATTATAACTTGTTGGAATCCTTATAGAACCTCCTATGTAGCCATTCATAAAACTAGGTACTGGATAACCTCTTTAATCACTTGCTACTTTGTAAATATTCATTTCATCCTTATCAATGTCTATGGACCTACAACTCAATCAAGTAGATTAGAAATTTAGAGTGGGATTAAAGCCTTTATGAGAAGTAAAGATCAAGAAACCCAATTCATGATCATAGGATATTTTAATGCCATAACCAAGTTGGATGAAAATTTTAGGGAAATTAGGAAATTAACCCAAAGTATGAAATATTCCTCAAATTTTATTCAAAACAATAATCTATGGGAGGTTGATTTTTAAGAATACAACTATACATGGACCAACAATAGGAGAGGCCAAAACATAATAGTAGAAAAATTAGATAGATGGATTCTCTTAAATCATTTGCTAGATGAAGAAACTTATGCTAAGATTAATACCTTAACAAGGATTGGTTCTAATCACTAAACAATAAGAGTTAAAATGGTGGTAAGTGAATTCAAAAAAATATCATATTTTAAATATAAGCATATGTGGGAAGACAATCCTCAATTTATTGATATGATAGCACAAATATGGAATTATTCAAGAAATGGTGGGTTGTATGCTCTTCCAAAACAAATTAAATCTATACATCTAGATTAAAAGAATGTAACAAGAACACTTTTGAAAATATTTTTGAGAAAAAATAAGAACTAAAACATAAATTTTTAAAATTCTAAAAGGGTGATCATAATAATACAAGCTCATAGTAAATGAAGTTGCTTAATGAATATCATAATATTGTGAGCAAGGAAGAGAAATTCTGAAGATTAAAATCAAGATACACTTGGTTAAAAGGAGATAAAAATACAAAGTTTTTCATAGGATGGCTATAGTATAGATATCAACATCTAAATTAGTAGAATTAAATTAATAGAAGGGGTTTGGATTAAATATCAGAGTGAAATTAGAAAAGAGGTAAATTATTTTTATTAGAATATTCTAGGATCAAAGGAGATTGAATTTCTTAATGATAAACTTCTTCAAGATGTACCTTTAGTTATAATGAATTAAGATAATAGGAAATTGATAGAGCCTATTACTCTAGAAGAAGTTCATTTAGTTATTTTCTCATTTAATAAGGATAAATCCCTAGGTCTAGATGGGCTCTCTATAGATTTTTACCAACATAATTGGGATATAGTGAATTGGTGGCAGTGGAATAGTCTAGGGTAAAACAATACATACCTTATAATATAAATGCAACATATCTTACCCTAATTCCAAAAAATAAGGATGTTGAATTATTTGATTCTTTCAGACCCATAAGCTTATGTAATATGACATCTAAGATTATCTCCAAAGTGATGGTAAATCGATTAAAGGTTATTTTTAGACAAAATTATTTTAGAAGATCAAATAGGATTTGTGAAAAGAAGAAAAATTATGGATGGGATCATAGTAACTCATGAATTTATACATTCAATAGCTTCAAGAAAAGAGAAAGCAATGATCTTAAAACTTAATATGAATAAAGCCTATGATAGGGTTCGTTGGGATTTTCTTTTTGCAGTTTTAAAAAAGTTTAGATTCAAGAAGAAATGAGTTAGATGGATTAAAGCTTGTGTCTCTATAGTTTCTTATTTAGTGTTGGTCAATGGGTTAGTAACATAATATTTTAAATCCAATATAGGCCTTAGACAGGGATATCCTCTATCTCCTTATTTTTTCATTATTATTACAGAGGTTTTGAGTAGGAACTTAAAGAAGGCTTACAAATATGGGCTTATAATTGGACTTAACGTTAGTAATACCATTGAAAACATCACCTATCAATAATTTGTATATGATACAACCCTTTTTAGAAGGACAAGAATAAATGAGGCCAAAAATTTGAATTACTTTTTAAAGGACTACAAAAGAAAAATTGGGGCAAAAATTTAATACGATAAAATCTAAAATTTACTTCCTTAAAACTCCATCTAATATCAAAGCAAGAATTTGCAGGTTACTTCAAATGGAGGAGGAAAATTTACCAATAATTTATTTAGGGATACCTTTATTTGATGGGAGAATGAGGATAGAATTATGGAATCTAGTTATTAGTAAAGTTCAGAATAAACTATGAGCTTGGAAAGGTAGTAGATGGTTATCATTAGAAGGAAGAGTGTAGTTAATTAATTCAATTTTACAAGCCACTAAAACATATTAAAAGCCATTGTGTACTATGCAAAAATCAGTTGAAATAAGTTTAATCTATATGATGCGATCCTTTTTATGGTCAAGTTTACATGATAAAAGGAAATTTCTTTTGGTGAAATGGAGCAAGGTGTGTGATGATTAAACTAGGAGAGATATTGATTTAAGATTTCTTACAGATGTAAACTTAGCTCTTAGAAGAAAAGTAATCTAGAGATTATACAAAGAGAGTCAAATAAAATGGACAAAAATTCTTCTAAGTATGTTGAGCCAAGTTTAATATTTATTGCATTATTTATACCAAATGGTTTTGCTCTTTGGAATGGTTTAAAAAACTTTATTGATCTAATGATTACGAGTTTAAGATGGGTGGTGGGAACTAGAGAAATATTTCTATTTGGATGGATACTTGGTGTGATAAAAAACCACTCAATTTAAATGTAATTTTGAAATCTTGGATGAGATCGCTTTAAGACAAATAGGATTATAGGATTTCAAACATTTTGTACAAGGATCAGGAAGGAAGATACAAATGGAAAGAATATTTTTTTACAAGTATACAAGACATTAATGCTAGGAGTCAATTGAGTAGAAAGATAACAATTATGATTATTTCAAGGGGATCCAAGGATAAATTGACATGGAAGTTGAATAGCTCAGGACAATACACAACAAGAAGTGGATATAATGTAAAGAACCAAAAAATAGTAATATCACTAGAATATGGAGAGATATTTGTGATAGCCCAAGAATTCCTAAAGTAAAAATGTTTGTTTGGCTAGTAGGTCATAGAAGAATTTTATCTTGAGATAACCTTATAGAAAGGGATTTCCATAGCCCCTCTCAATGTGTTCTTTGTAAAAAGGAGAGTATAGACCATTTCTTGGGATATTGTTCAGTAGTCTAGAAACTATGGCAATGGATTCTTAATATGTTTGGTAAATACATGGTGATGAATAGAAGAATTGAATATTGGTTAAATCAATGGTAGAGGACTTATAAAAGTGAGGCTTTAAAAATAATATGGGATATATCAAAAGATACAATACTTTGGACTATACGGCTAGAAAGGAATATAATATTATTTAAAGGAAAGAAAAGTAGTTTAGAGGTAATGGAAATGAAGATATGTTTAACCATAGAGAAGTCTAAACCAACCCTATCAACTCACCTAGTCCCTAATCTAGAACCAAAGAGCCTTAAAATATGGAGTAAGTTATTAAATAGAAATTATGATGTTGGGTACAAAAGAAGCAAAAAGAAGGCAAATTATATAAAATGAAAACCACTAGATGTGGAGTGGATTAATTTGAATTTTTATGGGGTGTCTAAAGGAAATATAGGACCAGGAGGAGGAGAAGGAGTAATTAGAAATAATAGAGGAGACATTTTACCTCATTACACTTTAAATAGTAAAATTAAGATAAATATTGAAGTTGAAGCTTGGGCAGCTTTAGAAGGGTTAAAAATATGTAAACAAATAAAATGAAATAGAGCATGGATGGAAGGTAATTCTCTCATAGTAATAAATACAATTTTGAGGAAAGCAAATGCTCCATGAAACATACAAAAGATAATTGTAGAAATTCAAGATCTTGCTAAAGAATTTGAATAAATTAGGTTTACACATACTTTAAGGGAAGGAAACAAATGTGCAAATAGGCTAGCCAATAGAGTGATTTTTATTGAGGATCATGAAGTTAAATTCTCCTTACCATGGTTAGAGGAAGTAGTAATTTTAGGTGAAGTAGACAAGAAAAAATTGATTGCCTGAATCAAATAAAGATTTTCTTTAATGTTTTCCATTAGTAATATTTACTTTATTTTTTAACAATAATGTTTTTCATATAAACTATTTATTATAATTTTTTTGGTTGCACTTGTATTTTAGGAAGGAAACTAGCAATCCATATTTGAAAGGAGAGATTATGATAGTGTGATGTTTTGGAAATATTACTATACTAAGATGCAATAGATAGATATTAAAGGTGAAGTTTTGGTATTGTGAAGGATGATGAATTATAGAATATTTGTATTCATAAAAAAAATTGAAAATATCCAAAAAAATAAAAATCAAGAATTTAGAAATTTTATGTAAAATGATGTAAGTTTTTAGATATAGCATCTCAGTTGAGATAGTTTGTAAACTCTCAAACTCTAAATAAGAGAATTGTAATTTGTCAAGGGTGGGGGACCCGAGTACAACCCCTTATTATCCAATCAAAAATAAATAAAGTTGTAACGTACATAAAATGTAAATGCAAGTGAAATAGTAATTAACAATATGATGCCAAGAAGGTGTTATGACTAAATCTCAAAATTGGTAGATTTCGATCAAATATTATTTAAAAAAATTATTATTTTAAGCAAACATTAAGGTAAGATTCTTTGAGTTGAACATGTTAATATTTTTCTTTTAAGTACAACCTACGTGGACTTAATGGTGAAGACTTAAGAATTTTGAATAGAGGTGGAAGGGTAAGGTTGTATACCCTACTTCAATAACCAAAGTATGGTTAAATAACCATATTTTGGGTAAACAATATTCTTTATCAAGGTTATCTCATTTAACCTATGGGCTAAAAGAAGTTAAAAACTACTTTGTCTTTTAACCTTCAAAGTCCAACCTAACCCATAAATACAAGAGGTTATAAAAGCTTAGCCCATTAAAAACCATAAAAAAATAACTCAATTTCAAATCTCAACCCTATGCCTAAATTATTATTTTAACTTGTTAAAGGTATATTAATCTTATATGACCTATAACCTTAAGGATGTTAATTTTTTTTTCCCTTTATCTTCATAATACAACCTAGCCTACAAACCTAGCCTACAAATACATAAGATTGTAAAAGCTTAACTCATTAAAAATAATTAAAAATTAACCCAAATTCAAATCTCAATCTTATACCTAAATTATAATTTTAACTTCTTAGAAAAATATTTTAGAATAGCCCAACTTCAAATCTCAACTTTTTGGTCAATCTTTTTATCATGATTGGAATTCCTTTCCACGTTAATACCTATCACTTATAAATAGGCAAACCCACCTTTACTATTAAAGGGACCACATTGGAGGCAGGCTGGCATGCAGCGAGGGCGTTAGAAAATAACTTAAAATCTCAAAAACACTTGCACTGTATCCATTTTAAGGTTTAACTCTTAACCTGCATGATATCCATTTTAAGGATTAAATCTTAACCCACATGAAGCGACATTAGATCGGTTAGTTTCTTTTAGATATCAATCTACCGGAGATCCATCGCTTTATTTTGTACGTAAATAGTCTCAATCCTTATGATATAAATTCCCTCACATTGCTTAGGGGAATTCCATTATCGAAGAACAGATTGTGTCTCCTCCAATATGGAGAGTAACACCAATAATAATGAGGATGGTGGCTCTCTCATGGATAGCCAGCTCCCCTCGTCGAGTAAGCAGTAAAGAATTTCCTCTTCGTTTGGTGTTTGTTACAACTCCATTGTCTTGGAGGGTTTTTAATCTTGAAGTTTCTTTTCATTGTTGTTGTTACAGAAAAGAGAGGGCTGAAAGTCATTGGAGTGGGTTTTCCACGCACTGGCACGACCAGTTTGGAGAAGGCGCTTAACTCGCTTGGATTCCGCTGCTATGACTTCCCCATCTTGTTCAATGATCACCGTCACGCTCGTCTCTGGCTCGATGCCTTGGAAGGTATAACCATATAAACATTTCAATGTATTACTAGTTTTTTCAATCTTAGAACATGAGACATAAGAGATATTTTCAATTTACAACTCACAACTCCCAGTCTTTGTTTATTTATTTATTTGGGTGTTCTTGTATGCAGGAAACACACATAATTGGGACTGGAACGCTGTGTTTGGGGACTATTCGGCCACGGTGGATTGTCCATCGACACACGTTTACAAAAGTCTGATGAAAGCCTACCCTGACGCAAAGATTATCTTAACAGTTCGAGACCCGGAGAGTTGGTACGAGAGTGTGATGGAGACTCTGCTATATCCTTCCCACCGAAAGGTGATGGAGAAGAATGAGACGGTGAGACGCGTGGTGCAGCTGTCAATGTGGGATGGGATATTTCAAGGGAGGAAGTTTGCAGAGGATAAACAAGGCGTGATAGAGATTTACAAGCAGCACATAGACGATATCAAGAGATGGGTGCCTGCGGAGAAGTTGTTGGTGTTTGAGGCGCGCCAAGGATGGCCTCCCCTCTGCAATTTCTTGGGCCTTCCACTGCCTGCGGTTGAATTCCCCCACTTCCTCGACAGGAAAACGTTTCAAAATTATTTTGAGAACTTAGTTAACGGCATTTGCCTGGAGAATATTATGTAAGGCGTTTTGAGTACGAAAAAGGGATTGTAGTTTAATATTATATTAAATTCAATAAAATTATGAACATGAAAACTATTATTTACAAAAACTATTTCCTTCGTCCAAGCTCTAATTATTTATAAAAATCATTTCGATTATATATAGTTAAACGACGAAGATAAGTTTTCCGACTTACATGTAAAATAGATTTTCTGGTTGTTAAAAACACCAAGGATCTGCTATGACTGTTTAGAAGTTGAAAATGTGTGTCTTTCAACGTGTGGGTACTCCGCAAACAAATTCTTAAGAAAGTGGGAAGAACTTTATGTGTGTTTTGTAGGTGTTAAATTTGTTATCCCTCTGCTTTGTGGGTGTTAAATTTGTATAACTTTTTTATAAGAGTTCAAAGAAATTAATTCAGTTATTCTAATATTTTAATAACTTATTTTATTTTTAATTTATTTCAATAATTTTATTATTAAAATATTATAAATTTATTTCAATAATTTTATTATTAAAATATTATAAATACCAACCTAAACTTTATATTTCAAAGTTAAAGTATAAAAGTATATATCCTTTGATTCTAATATCTTTCATCTCCCATGTTCATATTCCAGTTGGTCTAAGCTAGTTTTAAGGTGGCATCACCATTTTTACACTTTTATTAATGTTTGTTTTTATATAGGTTTATTTTAATATTTTAATAGAATTTTTTTTGAATTTACAAGTTATCTAGCTTTTATGGCCACCACAGTATTCTGCGCTGTCTGCCCTAGAAGCCGTCATATAGATCTTTGTGCAGTTTGCCCCTATAACCACCATGCCACAATCATTTTAAACCTTTTATGTCGCTAAAAATACCAGGAAAGTGACAAGCGTTCAGTCCGGTGCGGCCCGAGATTTGAACCTTGGACCTCCGCCCCTCTTATGGGGTTTGGATGAACCAATTGGTCTACACCTCGAACCTTAATAGAAATTTTAAAATGAAATTTTTTTACTTTTATTTTTAAACATTTTTTACAATAATTTTATTGTTAAAGTAGTATGGTAGTTTTTTTTGGGTTACATAAGAAAATTCATAACAACCAAACTATTTTTTGTAACCAAAAGCGCAAAGTTTAAACCACATAGGCTGCTTCCACCAAACCTATTTTACCTTATTATTGTTGATTCCATGTGTAGGGGACCACTGGTCACTTGGAATTTATACCATCACCATCACCATCGGTTTTATGCGCACTTACGCACTTAAGGGACTCAATTCAAACTACTACCTTTGCAAATAGACTGCCCCGAGGTTCGAACCTGGGTGTCTTCTTAGTAAGTGTCTAGCCAGACAAGCACTTACCAATTCACCTAGCCCTCAAGGACAATATTATGGTAGTTAACTCTAATATCAAAATAAAATTTACATTTCAAAATAAAATATTTATCTACATTAACTACCCTTAAAGTATAAATGGTGTATATACTTTTCTTCTAGTCTCTTTCATCTTCCTAGTTCACATCTATGTTGGTGTGAGTTGGTTATCAATTAGACCCTCATCATATTTACTATTTAATTAATGTTTATTTATAAATAAAATAGTTCACATCTACTTTGGTGTGAGTTGGTTTTCAGCTGGGCCATCACCATTTTTTATCATTAATTAATGTTTAGTTTTTTAAAATAAACTATGTGTGAATTCTATTAGGGACCGCTTCCATTACAAAAATAAAACATTACATTGCTCTTATTACATTTCTAACAAGTTAATTAAAGCATATTCATCTTTACCTTTTTATTAAAGATATTCTCCATCTTCCTCAAATTGTTAAGTTTACATAATCAACTTTTTTTTTTAAGGAACTAACAACAAGAACAACTCGTACATGACACAAAAATCCAATAGATAGAAGGAAAAAATATAATATTCATACCTCAAAGAGGAAATTAGTTCAATTATTTTTCTTCTGCAGCATAGGCTCTTCCTACGTTAGAGTGGCATGATCTAAGAATGTATTTTTGCACTTCAAGTTTCTAAGGTAATATCTAGTTGTAACATATTTTGTAGGATCTTTATTTTCAAAAAGCTATTATTGATTCTTTCATAATTAGCTTCAAGAATACTATCTAAGGTACTAATATTTTCCATGAAATCGTTTGGATGGTCTTTAGTAACCATTTAGATTTTATCAATGATCTTATTCAAATTATCCTTTTGGGGTTGAGTCTTTTGTTGCTCACATGATTTTTGTTGGACAATTGGTGCATCTAGAGGATGAGCGTATTTTTTTAAAACTGGAATATTTGAATCATTCACATGTATATCCTTCTCCGCCACCAAGGATGAATCAAAGCATGATCGGATGAATGAGAATCTCTTCTTTAGGTGATCATATTGCTGATAACCATAACATCTTAGGGAGAAGTTTTTATATTCAATATTTTGGATCCATTCCCCTTTGCTTGAGGAGATAGTAATGGATTGAGGTCAAGGAACTGAAACATCCATCCAAATAGCTAATCTTACTTTACTCATATTAATTTTATTAGATAAATTTTCTTTTGCTTGGGCATCCTTTTACTGGAATGTGCAAAGGTATTATCAATTTTGGTGAGTATATTCTCTCCCCAAACCTCCATAGGGAGAACATAAATATTCACCCAAACTGGGAAGCCATTAACCTCTTTTGTAAAAGGGTTGAAACTAGGAGTCCAAGATCTTATATAGACACCTCTTTGTTCAAAAAATAATTATATCTATAATCCATTACCCTATCTCTATTTGCTAAATTAGAAAAGAAAATAGAAAAGAAATTTTTGGGTAGGAGAGTTACTTGGAATTTTGTACTAGTCCACCAATTTTTAATGTATCTTTTGAGATCCTCTAGGCCTGGTCTTTTTTGCTTGAGTTTGCATATAATTTTTTGAGATTCATGATAAATTAGATCCAACCCAAACTCATCCTCAAAAATCTTGATAGAGGATATAGGTTCATCCAACTAAAATTAAGCAAGGATATGCAGGTTACTTCAAAAGAATGAGGTAAATTTATCAACAACTTATCTAGGGATACCCTTATTAGAAGGGAGAATGAAGATAGAATTATGGAATCCAATTATAAATAAAGTTCAAAATAAACTACCAGCATGAAAATGTAGATGGTTATCATTAGTAGGAAGAATGTAGCTAATTAAATCAGTCTTATAGACCATTCCAACATATTATATCTCCTTGTACACAAAATCTATAGAAAAAATTTTAATTTTTATTATGTGATACATTTTATGGTTAGGATTACATGATAAAAATAAATTTCCTTTGATGAAATGGAGCAAGGTGTGTGATGATAAAACAAGGGGAGGTTTTGGTTTAAAATTTCTCATGGATGGAAACTTAGCTCCTAGGGGAATGTAATAAATCTCCAAAAATCTACTTTATTTTATGCCTAAATTGTCTACAAGGATGAGATACTGCTAATGTATCTATGGATGTAGAGGACATGTATTATTACTGCAGGGACAATGCAAAGGAAGGATGTCTTCTCAATGGGCAGAAGGATTATCCGATGTAAGGTAAGTCGAGGGAAATGATAAGTGGTGGTGTATTCACCGATTGATAGGGGCAAAGAACCCTATAGGTAATGCATTCACAAGTGGTACATGTAGATGCATATCATGTAGTTTTATTTGTAAGAATGTTTGATTTTTGTCAAACTACAAATTTATGATGTTTGGTTAGCAATAAAAATGCTTAAATGCATGGGAGCCATAGTTTAAAATAACAAGATAAATATGAAGTAATGATATGACTATTGTTGTTTTAAGAACTGAAAGAGAATATAAGAAAATGGATAAAGTAAGATAAATAATAATCATATGCTTATTTATATTAATGTGTGTTTGAGAGGAATTTATTTATTTAAAATAACATATTTATATATAACTATATGTATAAATATAAATATACGAAGGCATTAAAAATAAATAATATTTGTTGTTTTAAAATAAGGTAAGCAAAATATTATAACCAATAATATATTAAAATGTTTAATATTAAAATGAATATGAAGGAGTTATTGCTTGGAATTATAAATTAAAAATAAGATAATTTGGAAATTGTCGGCATTTTGGGGAATTATTATTAAGCTTGGATTATTGAACACGAAAGGACCACATGGTATGCTTTACATAGAAGGAATCTGTAACACCCCAAGTTTGCCTACTTGGTTGTCCAACATCAGAGGTTCCAATTTTGATAAAAATTCTCTACTTTTTTTTTTAATTTTGAAATCTTATATCATTTTCTAGTATGAGCATGTTATTTCATCTTCATAAGTGTCATTCCATTGCAGTAGAGACACTCATGAGATCGATATTGACCAAATCTTGTAGAGTTACCTCTTTTGAACTTCACTCTACTCCCAAGATTCCAAGTTCAGCAAGTGGGTTTCTTTTCCTCTAGGGCCCATAACACCTAGAGGTGTGACACATAACTTTCCTGTGTCTTCACATGAATTTATAAACTTGTATTTTTACGTCATATAAGACTTAGCACATACATGCTCAATCTAGATAATAATCCATTCCTTTTGGAGCATCGAATAGGGTCTTCCCAATACCCGATAAGCACCTGATGTCTTGTGTAGATTAACCAACATGATGTCCCATACCATAATGCTATCATATTCACCTAGTATAACACAATTCAGCACTCATCACTAACAGGGATAACTTAGAAGAGATGCCCATACAACCCTTCGTTACCTCTTGTTTTGATCTTTTTCCATCAAAAGTACGGTTAGAGCCCTGATCCATGATGAATGCCTACCCGATTCATCATTAAAACTTGTTTTCCATGGTGATTTCCTACATGCGATACCATTTAAAACCTATTTTCCATGGTGATTGCATACCCACAACACCATTTAATTTATATTCACAATATTGTCCTCCCCGCAATCTTGATATTTATCAAGGTTGTCCTACCCACAACCTTAGGTTGCATTTAAAGTTTATTTAGTCCACAATTTTGAAATTCACTTTTCACCAATTTTAGCTATAGTTGAATTTTTCTATAAAGGATTGACTATTTAAAGGTTTAATAATCACCAGTATCTATTGGCTTGAAACTCAATAAGCAACCATACGTTTTCTAGTTTCCAACTTTCTCTAATGCAACTAAGGCTGATCATAAATTAAAAGACCATGAAAGTATAGTAAATAAATTAAGAAATCCCAAATCCACATTACTATTTTATTTCAATATTACTATTTAATTATTTTCTTTAACTAATATAAACTACCTTTAAAATTAATCGAAAGAAAGACATCTTCTCTTCTCTTATGGTTCTATAACACTTGCGCTACACAAATAAGTGATTAAGCGGTTTGCTCTCAACGAACTAAGTATTGGGTAAAATCTCCATAATGAATGATCTGAAACAACAATTTTAAGAAAATATTATTTCTATTTTTTAAATTAAGAAAACTAACACCATACGTGAATCTTGCTAGACTTCATTCACTATCATTTTCTATGTTGGCCAAAATATCAATGATCAACAATTTTCATACTATGGTATATGTCTATTATCTCTATTTAGCTTATGCTTGGTTTCAATCTGAAAAGCTTTTCCTATAAACTCTTATACTCGACCTTTTTTTTTAATTGGATATCCTTCTACAAGGAATAAAAATTTCATGATTTACTATGTTGAAGCTTCCCTACTAATTATTTCAGCAATTCCTATGTTTTAACCCATACTTTAATCTTGTTATAAGGCTTTCAAATAAAAACGTGGTAAAACTGTAATTCAAATATCAAAACTAAATCTGTTATGCGCACCCAAATTTTTACTCATTTTCTCAATCCATCGTAGAACATTAAGGACTATTTAGGGTGCTTTAAAAAAACTAGATCAATTCATTTTCAATTTGAACTGGTGTAAGCTAGAACCAAGTATACTATCGTGGATTCAAGACATGTTACATCTCGTATGAGGAAAGAGAAATAGATATCATTTGTTGTGTGCTAGATTAATTTTCCAAGACTATATTAAGCATTAGATCTAAAAATAAGAGGTTTTTCCCATTGATAGAGACTTTTACCTCTAAACTATAAATTGTGTTTTAAGAATCACGTCCTTGCATCAAGTCTTCATAATATTTGACCACATTATAAATAAAAATATTACAAATATAAACAACTACACATAGCACTATTGTATACAATCTCAACATGATAATTAAAGAATGAAACACACTGTACTTTATCTTATAAAAACATTAATTGCTCTTCTCTCAATGATATTTATGTTTAAAAATAAAATAATATAAACATCTGAGAGTATAACATTTTTACATCATGTTTCTGCATCCAACCATGCACTTATTTCCAAACTATATGTTCAATATCAATATATAATCTACAACCTCTTATCTGTTTTTCACCTAAGAGCCAAATTTTTTAAAACTAATGCATGAAAAAGGTTATCTACAACCCTATATGACTATGGTATAAATATTTCCCTGAGTGGAATTTTTGGATACCCAAAAGTGATAACAAAACATTACTCTCGCCTCTTTATACACGAGTCTTGATACTTGAATGCTAAAGAAGTCTTAAAATAAATAGCATACATAATATTTTGTAATGTTCCACATAAATATTTCTCCTCTCCCAATTACCCTGTGGATTCAAGGGTTGGAACGGTCACTCTACCATGCAATGCATCTAATTCTACATTCATCCATCATTTTCAGAATACAAATCAACATGCAATAGTTTTAATATTCATTCAGAACTATATACACTTCACAAAAAAACATCCACAACATGCAACCTCAATATATATATTTCAGAGAAGGAAAAATGTTCTTGGTTCCCATCCAATATTTCACACAACTTGTCGTTGCTTAAATCATCACATCATGTAGTAATAGTAATTCAAGAAGAATTAATTTGGTTTTAGTTTTCAACCAACCAGACTTATAGCCATTCACCAACACATAAAAAAAATAATGCAGTAAATCTTCAAGAATACATGTTTACAAACATCACACAGATTGATTGATTTTTCCTTATTACATATCTTGAATTTTTAATTCAAACATAGCTAAATTTTTCCATTAAATTTTCTTTTAAATTTTATTATCAAGAGAACTTACTATTTTTTCATCACCTCCCACTCTTTTTCTTCTTTTCCTGTACTCTAATCCCATATTATTTCTTTCATGGTTTGCTTCACCCTTCACTAGAAACCATACCTCACCACCACCACCACACTCTTTCTCCTCTTCTATCTACCATCTAGATGATGATTTTTCCCCACCATCCTTCGTACGTAAAAAATGGGGTTAGTTTATAGCTTTTCTAATCTAAAACATTACCAAGTGGTCTCCACTACACCATTTTTTTAACCACCATCTTAACCTTCATAGATATGCTAAGAAGTCCTTGATTGTCTTTTGTAAATAATGCCCAAGAAATACTCTTTGATATTTGAATTATTATTATATTCATTTCATTTCATTTATTTATTTATTTTAATATAACATTTGCTTAAAGTCCTATATTCCTTTAAACCTCAAAAAACTTTTAATCTTATTCCATTTGTTTTATTAATTTTTAAGTATGGCTCCCATGTATTAATCATTTTCATTGCCATTCATCATCACAATTTTACAAAATATTAGATATCAAACACTTCTATAAATGCAGCTACATGATCTGCATACTACATGGACCATTTGCGAATGCATTGCCCATAGGGTTCCTTGCCCCTATCAATTGACAAACACACCACCGCTCATCATCTCCCTTAACTTACCTTACATCGAAATAATCCTTTTGTCCTGTTGAGAAGACCATTTTTCTTTGCATTGTCTTTCCAGTAACAAAACATGTATCCTACAACCATATATACATTAGCAGTATCTCATTATTGTAGATAAATTAGGCATATAGGAGAATAGATTTTTGGAGGGTTGTTACAGAATCTCAAAACGAACAGGAGCTTGCTATAGGGAAAAATGACTTATCTTCAAAATAGAAAAAGATAAGACGAGAGGTATTATGGTCTACTATTTTTTGGTAAGGCAAGGCAAGAGCAACGAAGAGAGAAGGACTTTGGAAAGCAAGGGAAACAATCTGCGTAAATCAGTAAGTCTGAAATTGGTAAAATTCATAAGATAAGATAAAATGGATAGTGGAAAAATAGAAGGTTCAAAAGCATCGTTTAATTATGTTCTACATGAAAATATAGTTTGATATTTGCTTTGTATATGGAAGAGAAAATAAATCATCCCAGTGCATGTGTGGAAAAGCTTTAAATGTAAAGCATTTATGTGATTATAGAAAATATATTGTTTTTGCAAAACCAAATAGAAATTTAATCTTTCTAATGCATGCATGGAAAATTTTGAAATGGGATGCATGTGTTCGAAAGGATTGTTGAAAATAAAGAGGATTATGGTTGTTTGTGAACCTGAGTTGAATAGTTTTTATTTTGAAACTCGTTTTACTTCTACATGCTGTGTTGGGAAAATTGTGTGATACTTGCAGCTGTGTTGAAAGCTTATGGTGTGTTGTGAAGCTTAAGAAATCCTCCATGCTGTGTTGAAAATGAAAATATTGTATGCATGTTAGGACTAGTTGCATTTCATGTTAGTTTGATTGCTCTGACCCTTGAGATGTTGCTAGAAACCCACATCAAAAAATTGGAGCACTGTGAAGAAATGAAGTCAGAGTCTTTTACTTGCTATTGGATGTTAGTCTGTGTTCAGGCATCAAGAGTTGAATTTAAATTGGAAATTATTTATTTTAAACTATAGAAGCTTATGAGATTTACTCATTAGAATGATGAAACTTGAGCTATTAAAAAGTTCAAAATAAATGTTGAAATTGTATATATTTATAATTTGAAAAACGTAGACTCTGTGGTATTGCATGGTAGTATTATGATAATTATTTTAATGTAATGGAAAACAATACAATCGTTTACCTTCTAAAATGATGAGGAATATACTTGCATTCAAGAAAAGAGTCTTGCATTGTTTTGAATGATATATCCTTATGATATGGAGAATGGTTTCTGGATTAAATTTATTAGTTATATTTTTTACCATATATGGTTCGTCTATTCACATGCTTTTAAATTTTGCGTAATTGAATATGGATGAATATCTTACTGGGAACGTATTTCTGGCAAGCTACTAAAGAAAATTTTAGTTTGTATGATGGGATTCCCTATGTTTTAAAATGATTCATATATTGTGTTGTTTCGGTTTATGAGAAACACTTTAAAACAAAAATTACATTTTATTTTCCTATAACAAATTTGAACCAACAATTGTGCAGAATAGGTATTACCCATTCGGTTTACGAAATAGAGATTCAGGGAATACTATGACTTGAAATAAGAGGATATCAATCCAAACTAGTATGATAGGGTTGTTTAGAATGTTAGCGAGGATAAAATGATAAATAAGAGTAATCATAGTGGTTTGGGGAAACTACCATCTGCATGGCGATATAATGAACATAAATATAAATAATACAATATATATAGTTTTTCTTGGTTTAAGTCTTCAAACCGAGCCTATTTTTAGAAAAATATGCATTGGAAATTATGGAAAATTAACGGGAAATATATTTTTAAGCAAACAATGTCCGTATTGATTTCTAATCAAGGAGTAGTATTCTATATAAAATCAAAACTAGAACTTGAAAACTTAGAAGTTTTTCTCATATTATAACCCCTGTATATAAGTTGAAATATATACAAAGGTATGGTGTCTTAAACATAAGATATTTTTGTATGATAGTGTGATAACGGGATTACCTAAAACAAGCGTGCATGACGGCTTGGGTAGTTTGGAATAAGGTTACTTTTTAAGAATAGCTCGAGTGGTATTACCTTAATTAAAATAGTTAGAGTAAAAAATCTTTAAAATTCATTTAGATTATAGGATTAAAACTATAGTGTAGTTACAACCTTACTTAAACTTATAAGAGTAGTCTGTTCTTTTTCATTATTATATAGTGTAATGTTGAAAGAGAAAGTTATTTATGAATAAATTTTAATGAAGTACCTACTCCAATAGAATATTAAATAAAAAGGAATCTTAATTAAAATTATTTTAGCAAGTTATAAGAATCTTTATTTTTGATTGCAATGATTTTTCATAGTTCCTATGTCTTTTATTCTTTCTTAGTGAAAGCATACAAGTAGCCAAATGGAATCTAGAAATCTTATAATACATAATATAACTTTTGAATGACTGTCAAATTGTATTTGTTAGTAAACTTTTGCATAGATAAAATTTTCTAAATAATCAAAACTTAGATTAATCTTGGGTTAAGAAATTCCAAGATTGTAGGAAGGACAATCTTAACTTTCAAGCTAAGGTTATGGGCATGACAACCTTGATATATTTTCAAGATTACGGGTAGGAAAATATTTTGAGACAACTTCTAGTGGTGCTTGTGGGTAGGCAATCATCATAAATCAAGGATCTAACTGTAATTTTGATGGAAAAATATCAGAAAGGGAGGAAAGGTTGTATGGGAATCCTTTCTAGGTTATCCCTACTAGTAATGAGTGGTGAATTGTGCTTGACTAGGTAATACCAACAACACGATGGTATGGGACAACATGTTGGTTAATGAACACAAAACTCTGGGTGGTTACTAGAATTTTTGTAAGACCCTAGATGGTGCTCGATAGACAATATTTGATCATCTAGCTCTAGCATGTATGCGCTAAGTCTCACATGACATAAGTACAAGATATAAGTACATGAGTTCAGATCAAGACATAGGGAAATTATGCGTTACACCTCTAGGTGATATGTGTTAGAATAAGTAATTATTCTCTTAAGTTCTACTGGGATAGACATACTTGAGTTTCCACTCCTCCATGAGTTAAGTGAACTCTCAGTATAGTCTAGATCAGATTTGATGAGTTG
This sequence comes from Wollemia nobilis, assembly GCA_028583015.1. Taxonomy (NCBI): domain Eukaryota; kingdom Viridiplantae; phylum Streptophyta; class Pinopsida; order Araucariales; family Araucariaceae; genus Wollemia; species Wollemia nobilis. The sequence continues at coordinate 215,854 of JAQPPZ010004935.1, forward strand.
TTGTAATCCAACGGCTCTCAATGATCAACTTTGCTATTTATACAAAGTTGATCCATGGAATAAATCAATCAGTTCTATTTTTGTTTCTTCAAATCTTGTAATGCTTTGTAGTTCTACTCTTGGGAAATTCTAACATGGTACCAGAGCAGGATAGATTCTACTAGGCATTCTCTCTTGAAGGTAGTTTCACAAACTGGTTCATTATCTCTTATCCTTTTGTTTTTTTTAAAAGGAAAGAGGTTTTTATATCTATTGTAGATTGCTCATTTTATATCTGCAATTTTTTTTAGAGAATTTTGTTTATGGTAATATCTAAATAGTTTTCTATATTTGTTTTACCATATTATGCAAATATTCTCCTCAATTTTTTTCAAAATATATTGAAATTGCTTCTCTGTCTCTGCAAAATATATAAATTTTGAAATTTTTTTTCCATATTTTATTATTTCTCCTCGTATGCCTATTTAAAAAAAACTCCCTCTTAACGAATGCATGCTTCCTTGGATGTGTTTCATTCATTGAAGAGCCTAAATTAAAGGCATATCGTATTTGGTGAAATTTATATCATTGGAATTTTTTTTGGAAAATCTTTTTGACTTCATGATAACTTTAACTATATGCAGCGTTTCTCGCGTGGTGTCAAGTGGACGTTTGGTTATAACCAAAGTCCATTATTAGTATAAAATATGTGGCATATTTGCCAAAGTTTTTATATGGCGTGCACGATTGAGACTTACGTCTCCTAACGAGCATTTCCTAGTTAACGCTAAACGATCGAAGCAAATAGATTTTCCATATTTAATATACTCATAGCTTCTCCTCTTTTTTATCTCTCGGTGCTTCAGAGAAGAGCTTTGAAATTTCTATATATATTTATCAAAGTTATGCTCCTCTGCATATACTCGAAATACATTTTTTTATATAACAGTGTTTGCATTGTGTTTTTTATAGAGCAATAAGTTTGATAAGATATTTTGTGGTACCTTCACTAACATCTTTCATAGCATTCACTATGCTTCAAAGACTCTCTGCATAGTGAAATCACTGTCAGCTTTTCGGGAGCCTCTCTGCTTAGTGCCTTCTGACATCTTCTGTGTGCGCTAACTAACGTCAAGACCAAGAGGACTATCCATTTTGTGGACTAGTATCCCACTGGATTCAAGTGCAGAATCAATTACCAACCTCCACTGTTGTCCCTGGCGATGATCTTTCCAAGGTTTAGCATGATTTCTACATTATTTTGAGCTCCACCAGTGTTACGGAAGTGTATTCCAAGATTGATCATAAGTTCAATCTCATGTATGCCAAGAGAGCATATCAAAACCTTTCCTCGGGCCTCTCTACTTAGCATCGTCCTTGGCATATTCCATGTGCACTGGTGACACAACTATTTCACATCTCTAACATCTTTAAAGCGCTCGTATCGGGTCTTTGGTGAGAAACAAAACCAGGTATAAATTTTAAAAATATTTATTTTTTCTCTGGTTTTATGCTAATTCTTCCTCTATGCAGCGAAGTTCATACTTTTTAGGGCCTTCCAATATTCCCTCGCTGCACCTTAAAGTATCTTGTAATGTCTCTCTCTTTTCGTTGATAGACATAGCATTAGAAAAATTTTAATTCTTCTGCTCATTGCATTAAATTGTAAACCTCTAAAATATTTTATCCTTTTCTTTAGTGCCTTTCCTTGGCCACTACAAGTAAAGGATAATATTGTAATCTCAATTCAAAATATCTTTTTTGGGGGGGTTTTAGGTGCAACTTTTAGCACCTATTCTAAGAGCTTCATAGGGGGGGTTGTTGTTGTTTTGGTCATTGCCTCATTTACTTATGTTTTGATCTAATTCCTATTATAAGTTCTTTAATAAAGTAAATAATAACTATTAAATAGAAATCTTATTTCCATTTTGTTTTAATATAATTCTTGTTAACTTAAACACCTATTTATTTAAATATTCCTTTTAATAAGAAGCTATTTATTTCTTAAATAAAAGGATATAACTATTAAATAGAGATCTTATTTCCTTTTTTTTGATATAAATCTTGTTAACTTAAACACCTATTTCTTTAAATATTCCTTTTAATAAGAAGCTATTTCTTTCTTAAATAATAAGGATATTTCTTATATAAAATTAAGTTAATTTTTTTTTTCAAACATTTTTCGGTTTCTAGATAATTTTTCAATAACCTTACCAATTCATTAAAAATTTATAAAAAAATCACCTATGTTCCTAATGTTGGACTTCTAATAACTTACAGTTTCCCTCACGTAAGGGCGGGTTATTTAGAATCCAATATTAAGTTGTGGATGATAAAAATATAAAATCCTATGTTCCAAGTATCAATTCTCCTCTTTACTTATAGTTTCCCTCACGTAAGGGCGAGTAATTGAGAAGAAGAGATATATAGGCCTGGCATTAAACTTGTTTCATTGGCCTTATTGTTCTATCAAACCTCCTCATTTACTTATAGTTTCCCTCACGTTAGGGTGGGTATTTTGAGGAGCTTGGTATTTCTCAAAGGTTTTTTGATCCATTGCATTCTCTAAAAAATATATAATTGAAGTTAAAGGGGGGAATTTTTGGTTCTCTTCAATTTTCTTTGGCAAAATGAATACAATGAATACAATTGATCCACTCACCCCTCATAACTATCATACATGGAAACCTAAAATATTAAATCTCATTTCTCAAAAAGGGCTCACACACCTGCTAGAAGAGAAGCAACCTGAATTTGAAAAAGAATATGAAAAATTTGTTCATAAAGGGAAGTTGTATGAAACAATGGGTATTATAAGCACTAATGTAAATGAAAGCTTATGGTTTCACATTACGGATTGTAAAACTCCTTATGAAATTTGGGAGAAACTAAAGAACTTATTTGGAAAAGTAGATCAAATGAGGTCAATGCAGCTAGAGGCAGAATTAACAACATTATCTCCTGAAGACTTCAGCAATATTGTTGACTTTCTCACAAAATTCAAAGAAGTCCTCACTCAATACAAAGGCAGTGGGAAGAATAAAATAGAAGAAGAATGCATCTATCTAATTCTTTTTAAATTAAATGGTGTATTTCAAATTTTTGCAACCACCTTTCTATCTACAAAAGATGCTCTTGGTGCAAGTTTTAAAATGCCCTCCTTAGAAGAATTTTGTGATAGACTAACTAGAGAAGAAACAAAACTTGCAAAATATGAGATCTCTTCCTCTTCCTCAAAAGCCTTAGTAGCATCCACCTCTTCTAAAGAAAAATTCAAAAAGAAAGAGAGGAGTCCCATAACTTGTACTCACTATAAAAAGAATGGCCATTCTGTGAACAAATGTTGGAAAAGACTTCAACAACTAGAGGCAGCAATGAAGGATCAAAAGGTAGACACTAAGAAGTAGATAGGAAAAGCCTTAAATGTTCAAGGCAAGTCTATAAAAACTTCATCAAAATACTGGGTTCTAGATTCAGGAGCAACTCATCACATGACTTCCTCAGATGAGTCATTCACTTCAATCTCCTCAAGTTCAACATGTAGCATAGAAGTTGGTGACTCATCCTTTATCCCAGTCAAAGGAAAAGGTGACATATCCATTGATGGTGGTTATATCAATAATGTTCTCTATGTACCAAACATTGCAACAAATATCCTCTCCGTCTATCATATTTGTACTTCTAGAAAAGGCAAAATAGTTCTCTTCTCCCCAATAGGAGTTGAGATAAGAGACTTTCAAGACCCTCACTCTCTAATAGAAAAAGGAGATATTGATCACAATACTCACCTATTTCACTTCAAAGGATTCAAAAATTCAGAAGGGGCCTCCTGTTTTGTTGCTCATGGAGATTCTGAAAGCAAAATTTGGCATGAAAGGTTTGGACATCTCAGTTATAACTACCTAAAGGAATTGAACACCCATAAAATGGTAACAGGATTACCACAGGTCTCTTCTATTGATGGATTTTGTCCTGGATGTGCTCTTGGAAAGCAACATCAAGATCCTTTCCACCCCAGTGGTTCTCTAAAGGCCTCATCCCCTCTAGAGTTAATCCATAGTGACTTGATGGTCTTCCCAGAGCCTTCTTTCAAAGGAGAAAAATATGCTCTAACCTTCATTGATGATTTTTCCAGGAGAACTTGGGTATACTTCCTAAAATACAAAAGTGATGTTCTATCCCACTTCAAAATCTTCAAAGCCTTAGTTGAAAATCAGGCCTCTTGCAAAATCAAGCAAATTTGTACAGATAATGGGGGGAATACTTTAGTAATGAGTTCTCAATTTTTCTATCAGGTCATGGAATAATTCATCAACATTCTATCTCCCATAATCCGTAGCAAAATGGCATTGTAGAGAGGAAAAATAGAACCTTAAAGGAAATGGCAAATTGTATGCTCCACTCAAGAGATCTTCCAAAATTTTTTTGGGCAGAAGCAATTAACTATGCAAACTATATTCAAAACCACACACCTCATAAAGCTCTTGGCCATTTGACTCCTGAGGAAGCATGGACTGGCTCAAAACCTGATGTCTCTTTCTTCAAAAAATTTGGGTGTACTGCTTGGGCACATATCCCAAAGAAGAAAAGGAAGGCACTAGATAAGAAAAGCAAAAAGCTCATCTTTGTTGGTTATTGTGAGGAAATGAAAGCATACAGGCTCCTTGACCCTGCAACTCATGAGGTCTTTTTCATAGGAATGTTCAATTTGATGAAACATTCCCTCATAAATATCCTCAACCATCCTCTTCCACCATTAATTCTCTTGAGCCTTCTCCAATGTTAGAGCCTCAATATAATGAAGAACCAACTTTAGAGGTTAATTTAGAGATTAATGATCAATATGAGGAACCTATAACTCCAACTCAAAGTCCTGCCACTACTACTACTCCTTCCACAATGCCTAAATGGGCCTGCACCATTGTTGAAGAAGCAACTCCATACATCCAAAATCTTCCTTCATCCAGATTAAGCAACTCCATAGGCTCTGGTCTTGTCTGTCAATCCATTTCCTCAGATCCTCAATCCTTCAAAGAAGCAACTGGTATTAAAGAATGGGATGATGCCATGGAAAATGAATTCTCTTCCTTAATCAAAAATAAAACTTGGGAATTAGTTCCCCTACCTAAAGGAAGAAAATTAGTTCATTGTAAATGGATTTACAGAACAAAATATGGACCTAATGGAGAAATTGACAAACACAAAGCTCGCCTGGTAGCCAAAGGTTTCTCTCAGATCGAAGGGATTGATTATTCTAAAACTTTTGCACCAGTTGCCAAAATGGATTCTGTTAGACTAGTTCTTGCTCTAGCTGCTTCCAAAAAGTGGCATGTCTTTCAAATGGATGTAAAAAGTGCTTTCTTACATGGGGACTTAAAAGAAGAGATATTCATGGAACAACCTGTTGGTTTTACTCAAGACTCCTCCCTTGTTTGTAGGCTAAAGAAGTCTCTCTATGGCCTCAAACAAGCTCCTAGAGCTTGGTATGACAAAATGGACTCCTTCCTTCTTTCCTCAGGTTTTTCTCATTGTGAGTCTGATGCCTCAATCTACATATGGAGAGATGAAAAAAATATCATCATACTTGTTCTCTATGTTGATGACCTACTACTCACTGGTAGTAACATCCCTCACATTCAGACTATCAAGGACTCCCTTTCTAAAAAATTTGAAATGGCTGATCTGGGTTTAGCTCATTACTTCCTTGGGATTCAAATAAATCAAATAGATGCAGGAATTTCATTGTGTCAACAAAAATACACTCTAGACCTTCTTCAAAGGTTTAAAATGATAGATTGCAAACCTTCTCCTACACCTTTTCAGTCTGGAGTCACTCTAAGTACTTCCTGCACATCCCCTCTATGTGATGCAACTCTATACCATCAGCTTGTAGGGAGTCTATTATACCTTACTCATACTCACCCAGATATCTCTTATGTTGTTGGCTTGATATCCAGATTCTCACATCAACCTCATTTCAGTCATTGGCAAGCAGCAAAAAGAATCCTCCACTACTTGCAAGGAACTCCTCACTTTGGGCTCTTATATGAGGGAAAATCTATGGATATCATTGGTTACATGGATTCTGATTGGGCAGGTTCAGTAGAGGATATATGTTCAACTTCTGGCTATGTCTTTTGTCTTGGCTCCTCACCAATTGCTTGGTTATGCAAAAAACAATAGGCAGTAGCCTTATCATCTACAGAAGCAGAATACAGGGTAGCAGTTTTGGCAAGTCAGGAAGCTCTTTGGCTTTGATAGATACTAAGAGAATTTGGTTTTTCACATGACAAACCTATTACTCTTTGGTGTGACAATCAGAGCACAATTCATATTGCACGTAATCCAGTTGAGCATCAACGCACCAAGCACATTGAGATTCACATGCACTTCATTCGACAGCATATTCAAAGAGGGGAAATATACTTGGACTATATTCCCACTGAAAATAAAATTGTAGACATCTTCACCAAGTCATTTCCTTCTCCATGTTACATTCAGTTGTGAGAGAAACTTGGAGTAAAACAACTGCATTAAAACAACAGAGGTCTTTCACCTCTCCTTTCTTATTATTGTTGTATTCTTTGGAGGATGGTTTTTTCCCATGTGGTTTTTTTTATCATCTCTCCTAAAGTATAAATTGTTCATGAGTACCTCATCAGGCCAAGTTGTCGGGACTCATTATTTTTTTAATGAGGACAATCTTCACCATCCGAAGACATGCCTCTATCTTTATTTTTTTGATAGATGGTTTTTCCCAAGGGGTTTTTTCACCATATGTATATTGTAAATGAGTACCTCATCAGGCCCTGTAGTCGGGACTCATCCTTTTGTTTGTATATGAGGACAATCTTCACAAACCGAAGACATGCCTCTTACTTATTTTTTATAGATGGTTTTTTCCCATGTGGTTTTACCATCTCATCTAATATGATCATTGTACATGAGTACCTCATCAGGCCCTATTTTCGGGACTCATTTGTATCATACACCCCTAGTATCACTTAAGGGGGGTGTTAGAATAAGTAATTATTCTCTTAAGTTCTACTAGGATAGACATACTTGAGTTTCCACTCCTCCATGAGTTAAGTGAACTCTCAGTATAGTCTAGATCAGATTTGATGAGTTGTTGTAATCCAACGACTCTCAATGATCAACTTTGCTATTTATACAAAGTTGATCCATGGAATAAATCAATCAGTTCTATTTTTGTTTCTTCAAATCTTGTAATGCTTTGTAGTTCTACTCTTGGGAAATTCTAACAATATGGAACCTAGAGGAAAAGAAACCCCTTGCCTAAACTTAGGATCTCGGGTGGAGAGTGAAGTTTGAAAAAGGCAACTATACAAGATTTGCCAAATCTTGATCTCATGAGTATTTTTACTGTAGCAGAATGGCACTCATGAATATGGACCAACATGCTCATACCAGAAAATAAATTTAAAAAAAAATTGAAATAAAAGAAAATTTTTCTCTTATTGTAACTTCTAATGTCGAACAACTAAGTTGGCAGACTTGAGGTGTTTGGAAAAATGAGTGGGCAGAACTTGGATTGTTACATTTGGTATCAGAGCGAAGGTTGTGAATATTTAAGCAATAAAAAATTTAGAAAACCTATTTATGTTTCCAATGTGTTCACCTAAACTCAAAAATTTGACAAGGCTCTTTTTTTTTTTGGGCAGGCATCCGTACAAAAAGATAGTTCCTCAAAAATATCTATGGCGGTTCAGTGGGAAGGGCTAACCAAAAATCCTAAAAGGATCTTTCAAAAAGTTATGAGAATCAGGGCTAATGAAGAAGTCGCAGAACATCCTTGGAAAAATAGGAGGGATAAAGAACCAGTTGTAAAAGAGGATAAAATGGTCTCAATGGTGCAATTATTACAGGAATAAATGAGCCAACAGAAAGAACAAATAGAGTAGCAAAGTGCTCAAATGGCTGAACACATAGCTCAAAAAAAGATCCAAATACTAGAACACATGAAGCAACAAAAATTTCAACTGGCTCAACAACAAGAGATGATTTCCCATCAACAGAAACAATAGAAAATTTATCTAAAGGAAAAGAAATAGTAATAGTTGAGGATGAGATAACTATTGATCAAGGAAGAAAACAAGTAGGTTTCGAGTTGGACAAGGATATGCGAAGACTTGATATAGCCAAATTTGATGGCAAAGGTGATGGGGAAGAGGCTGAAATATGGTTGAATAGTGTGGAGATGTACTTTTCTATTAGAACCCTATCATCTAAATCAAAAAAATTCTAGGTAATTTTTGTTTGACTAGAACTATCATTGAATGGTGGGATACATATATGAAAAATCACAATGTGGAGGCTATCGATGTTCATTGAGGAACATTTGTATTAGCATTAAAATATAGGTTTCTAACACCATAATTTTACCTTGAAAGGACCACATAATTTTCAAGTTTAACGCAAGGTAATATGACCATAATTGAGACTATCAATAATTTTTGCAATTTTTCAAATACATGCCCGAATATGAACAATGAAATGAGATCAAAATTCAAAAATTTCTCCTAGGGTTACATCCAAAAATTAGACACCTGATTCTTATGTTGAAACCTGCTACCTTAACTGATGCCTGTGACTTGGCTTGGCAAGAAGAGGATAAATTTAAGGTCAAGAAATCTTATTATCAACAATCCTATGAAAAGGAAGAACCATAGGAAAAGAAAAATGTGGGTCCAACAAAAGGAGACAGGAATTGGAACAAGAATCATGGTAATGGGAACAAAAACATGTTTGACAAGAATAAGAATAGGTACCAAGGTAATAGGGGAAATCAAAAATTTTGGGGTGGTAAAAGAAATTTTAGAGATAGGTATGATCAAAGAGCCAATGCACCAAGAGTTTGTACTCAGGAAGATAGTGAGGGAAATAAGAAAGAGAGGGCACTATGAATTGGTTTCTGGATTTGTCAAGAACCTCATTATGTTAATAAATGTCATTTTTGAGTCAATAAGAGAAAAGAACCTGTGGAATCTACTCATAAGATATATGCAACAATAGGTAATTCCAAACTCAATGGTCAAGAAACATCTTTCCTATTGAAAGGTAAAATTTATAATAGGAATGTTTGCATTTTAGTTGATTCTGGAGCAACTGATAGCTTTATTTCACCAAATATTTTGAGGGACATACCGAAAAAACCTAGATTTATGGTGAATGGATGGAAAATTGAGTATGGGTCTGGGCAAACCTATTCTGTTAATCAATGTCTATTTGATCCTCAAATAATGCTACCTCAAGGGCAAATCGTATGGTATTTATATGTAGCTCCATTACATGCCTTCGATATAATTTTAGGTATTTATTGGCTCAAGGCACATAAAGCATTGTTAAATTTTGAGGAAATATGGATGGAATTCACTGATGACAGCAAGCAAAGGATTTAAATTTTCTATGGATGTGGATCAGTGGAACCACATATTTTGACAACAATGCAAGTTAAAAGAGCTTTTAAAAATGGTAGTAGAATCTTTGTGGTCAAACTTAATAAAAAGGAAGAAGATGAGTCTGAAGCAAGTCTTTTCCAAATCTATCTAGTGTTAAATTATTTTTGAGATGTTTTTTTCTAAGGAATTACCGGGTCTTCCACCCTAAAGGGAGTTTGATTTTACTATAGAACTTTTACCAGGAGCAACTCCTATAGCTTGAACATCATATAGGATGACTACAATAGATTTGGAAGAAATCAAGACTCAACTTCAGGAACTTTTAGAAAAAGGACATATTAAACCTAGTGTTCCACCATGGGGTGCACCCGTTCTATTTATGAAAAATAAGGATGGAAAATTAAGGCTATGTATTTAATACAAAATGTTAAACAAGATGACTATTAATAATAAGTACTCTCTACCTAGAATAGATGATTTATTTGATCAACAAAAGAAGCCACAATTTTCACCAAAATCAATCTCAGATCTGGGTATCATCAGTTGAGGATCCGAGAAGAAGATACCCATAAAACTGCTTTTCAAACTAGATATGGCCACTATGAATTTACAATGTTACCTTTTGGATTGACCAATACCCCAACAAATTTTATGAATTTGATGAATAGTGTGTTTCGAGAGCAACTAGATCAATTTGTATTGATATTCCTAGATGATATACTAATCTACTCCAAAATTAAAGAAGAGCATGACCTTCATATGAGGATGGTTTTTGAAATACTTAGAAAGAATTAATTATATGGAAAAATATCCAAGTGTGAGTTTTATGCAACCCAGGTACAGTATTTGGATCATGTGATTTCTATTGAAGGAGTGTCTTTTGATCCAAATAAAATTGAGGCTATTATTGATTTGCCTACTCCAAAAAATATTTCTGAAGTATGAATTTTTATGGGATGGATGAATATTATCACCATTTTATCTAGAATTTCTCTAAGGTAGCCTATCTAATAACCAATCTCCAAAAGAAAGGAAATTTTTTTAAATGGATAGAACGGTGTGAAGAAGCTTTCAAAACTCTTAAAGAAAAGCTAACGTCATCACCTATTATTAGTATAGCATATCCCAAACAACCATTTATAGTATGCACTAATGCCTCCATGGAAGGATTAGGTGGGGTTCTCGTATAATAACATGGTGTTATCACTTATGTGTCATGAAAACTTAAGAAACATGAATTAAACTAATAAACTTAAGCCACACATGATTTATAGTTGGTTGCGGTAGTGCATGCTCTAAAAATGTGGCATAATTACCTACTTGGTAAATATTTTGAGCTTAGAATAGATTATCAAAGCTTAAGATATATCTTTACTCAAACAATGCTCAATGCTAGACAAAGGCGCTGGATGTAATTTTTGGCAGAATATGATTTTGGCATAGAGTACATAAAAGAAAAAGAAAATAAATTAACAGATGCGTTAAGTAGAAGAAGGCATATCAATGTTATGTCACACTATCAATATGTTATAATTGATCAAATAATAAAATTGTAAACTCGATATGAATATTATCAGAAGTATCGAGAACTAGTTCAACAAGATTATAATAAAGCAAAGGGATTTAGAGTCTGGGAAGATACATTATTCTTTAAAAATAGAATGGTAGTGCCTAATGATCAGGACTTTGAGAAATATGATACTACAAGATGCATATAGTGCTCTTTATTCTGCTCATCCAGGCTATATAAAGATGTATGAACATTTGAAAAATGAGTATTATTGGTCAGGAATGAAAAAGGATATTGTTGAATTTGTGGCCAGATGTTTAGAATATCAAAAGGTGAAGGTGAAACATCTACATCCAACTGGATGTGTATTTTCACATGACATTCTACAATACAAATGGCAAGTTGTGACTATGGATTTCATTGTTGGATTACCTAAAAATTATTTTAAGCATGATGCCATTTTGGTACTAGTTGAAAAATTGACTAAAGTGGCACATTTTCTACCTGGAAATATTAAATATGGAGCTCCCACTATAGCCCATAAATTTACCAAGGAAGTCGTACGACTACATGAATCTCCTAAAACAATTATATTAGATAGGGATTCTCGATTTACATCTAAGTTGGTAGACATTGTTTTAGGTATGGGAAACAAAACTCAATATTAGTACTACTTATCATCCTGATACATATGGACAAACCCTAAGGATAAATCAAATCTTGGGATATGCTTCTCATGTATTGTATGGATGATCAAATGAAAGGGGAAGATTACCTTTTTTTGGTAGAATTTTCTTACAATAATAGTTACCATACTTCTCTATGTATGGCTCCATTTGAGGCTCTATATGGGAGGAGGTGCAAAACACCATTATAATGGAATAATCTAGAGGATCAGGTGATGATCAGGTTGGATATGGTCAAAGAAATGGAAGACCAACTCAATAAAATTTGTCAAAGGCTCAAAGAAGCCTCAGATTGACAAAATAGTTATGCATATCTTAAGAGAATACCTAGGGAATTCACTGTGGGAGAGAGAGTATTCCTAAGATTTAGACCTACCAAAATTTCTATCAAATCCTCTAAGCTTAGTCCACGATTTATATTGAATTTTGAAATTGTTGATAAACTAAACCCGGTAGTCTACAAATTAGAATTGCCACCCAATTTGTCAAAAAATCATGATACATTCCATGTGTCCCTTCTCAAGAAATATGTTCCTAACCCCTCATATGTTTGGAATGTTAATCATTTGCAGATGGATGATCTACTATGCATTGAAGTGTGACCTATTAAGATCCTTGGTTATCAAACAAGATAATTAAGAAAGTGGAATATTGAATAGTGCAAGGTTCAATGGGACCATATTTTTGAAAAAAGTGCCACGTGGGAGGATGTGGCTATCATGAAAAGACAATTTCCATTTTTATTTGAATATTTTTTGAGTAGTGTTATCATAATTTCATAGTTTCTTTTTATCTAAACAGTGATATTATCATATCTTGGTTTGTAAAGTATGATAAATATATTTGATGTTTGTGCATGTTTAGTATTAACAATAAATGATGATTCAATTTTGGAGAATGTAAATTGGTTGATGTATTGTATTGATTTTCTATTATCCATGGAAATATTTTTTTCTTTACGTTTCAATGGGAAATGCAAACACCAGGACTGTATTTAATCTTAGGGAGGAAGTATGTAATAACCCTCCAAAAATCTACTTTATTTTATGTCTAATTTGTCTACAAGGAGGAGATACTACTAATGTATCTGTGGATGCAGAGGATAGGTATTGTTACTGGTGGGGACAATGCAAAGAAAGGATGTCTTCTCAATAGGTAGAAGGATTATCCAGTGCAAGGTAAGTCAATAAAAATTATGAGTGGTGGCGTATTCACCGATTGATAGGGACAAAGAACCCTATAGGCAATGCATTCACCAAGGGTCCATGTAGATGCATATCATGTAGTTGCATTTGTAGGAATATTTGATGTTTGTCAACCTGTGAATTGATGATGTTTGGTTGGAAATAAAAATTCTTAAATGCATTGCAACCATAGTTTAAAATGTTGGTTGGCAATATAAATGCTTAAATGCATGGGAGCCATAGCTTTAAGTAATGAGATAAATGTGAAGTAATGATATGACTATTGTTGTTTTAATATTTGAAAGAGAATATAAGAAAAGGGGCAAAGTAAGATAAATAATAATCATATACTTACGTATATTAATGTGTGTTTGAGAGGAATTTATTTATTTAAAAATAACATATTTTTATATAACTATATGTATAAATATAAATATATGAAGGCATTAAAAATAAATAATATTCATTGTTTTAAAATAAGGTAAGCAAAATATTATAACCAATAATATATTAACATGCTTAATATTAAAATGAATATGAAGGAGTTATTGCTTGGCATTATAAGACAAAAAGAAGACAATTTGGAAACTGTCAGCATTTTGGGAAAATTATTATTAATCTTGGGTTGTTGAACATGGAAGGAAGTGGATTCCGCATGGTATGCCTTACATAGAAGGAATCTCAAAACAAACAAGAGCTTGCTAGCGGGAAAAAGGAGGACTTATCTTCAAAATGGAAAAAGAGAAGATGGGAGGTATTATAGTCTGATGTTTTTCAGTAAGGCAAGGCAAGAGCAACGAAGCAAAAAGGACTTTGGAAAGCAAGGGAAGTAGTCTATGTTAATCAGTAAGTCTAAAATTGGTAAAATTTATAAGGTAAGATAAATGGGATAATGGAAAAATGGAAGGTTCAAAATCATTGTTTAATTATGTTCTACATGCAAATAAAGTTTGATATTTGCTTTGTATATGGAAGAGGAAAGGAATCATCCCATTGCATGTGTGGAAAAGCTTTAATTGTGAAGCATGTATGTGATTATAGTTTAATATTTGTTTTTTAAAACTGAAGAGAAATTGAATCTTTCCAATGCATCATGGAAAAGTTTGAAATGGGACACATGTGTTCAAATGGATTGCTGAAAATAAAGAGGATTATGGTTGTTTGTGAACCTGAGTTGAATAGTTTCCATTTTGAAACTCATTTTACTTCTGCATGCTATGTTGGAAATTTTTTGTGATACTTGCATGTTGTGTTGAAAGCTTATGGGTGTGTTGGGAAGCTTATGAAATCTTGCATGTTATGCTGGAAATAAAAATATTATATGCAAGTTAGGACTAGTTGCATGTCATGTTAGTTTTACCATTCTAACCCTTGAGATGTCACCCGAAACCCGCATCAGAAAACTGGAGCACTGTGAAGAAATAAAGTCGAAGTCTTTTACTTTCTATTGGATGCTAGTCTACGTTCAGGTGTCAAGAGTTGAATTTAAACTAGAAATGATTTATTGCAAACTATAGAAGCTTGTGAAATTTAATCATTAGAATGATGAAACCTGAGCTATTAGAAGTTCAAAACAAATCTTTAAATTGTATATATTTGTAATTCAAAAAATGTAGACTATGTGGTATTGCATGGTAGTATTCTGAGAATTCTTTTGATGTAATGGAAAATAATACAATCGTTTACCTTCTAAAATGATGAGGAATAGACTTGCATTCAAGGAAAGAGACTTGCACTATTTTGAATGATATATCCTTCTGATATGGAGAATGGTTTCTGGATTAAATATATTAGTTATATTTTTCTTTACCATATATGGTTTGTCTGTTCACATGCTTTTAAATTTTGCGTAATTGAATATAGATGAATATCTTACTGGAAACATAGTTCTGGCAACCTGCAAAGGAAAACTTCAGTTTGTATGATGGGATTCCCTATGTTTGAAAACATTTGTATACTGTGTTTTTTCGGTTTATGATAAACACTTTAAAACAAAAATCACATTTTCTTTTCCTGTAACAAATTTGAACCAACAATTGTGCACAGTAGGGATTACCTGTTCAATTTACAAAATAGGGATTTAGGGAAGACTATGACTTGAAATAAGAATATTTATCAGTCCAAACTAGTATGGTAGGGTTGTTTAGAATATTAGCGAGGATAAACTGATTAGTAAGAGTAATAATGACGGTTTGAGGAAACTACCATCCACATGGCGATATAATGAACATGAATATAAATAATACAGTATAAGTTATAGTTTTTCTTGGTTTAAGTCTTCAAATCGAGCCTATGTTTAGAAAAATATGCATTGGAAATTGTAGAAAATTAATGGGAAATCTATTGTTAAGCAAACAATGTTTGTATTGCTTTCTAATCAGGGAATAGTAGATTCAGTATAAAATCAAAACTAGAACTTGAAAACTTAGAAGTTCCACTCATATTATAACCCCTGTATATAATTTGAAATAGATACAAAGGTATGGTGTCTTAAACACAAGTTATTTTCGTATGATAGTGTGATAATGGGATTACCTAAAATAAGCATGCATGATGGCTTGGGTAGTTTAGAGTAAGGTTACTTTTTAAGAATAGCTTGAGTGGTTTACCTTAATTAAAACAAT
The DNA here is from genome assembly GCA_028583015.1 of Wollemia nobilis. Lineage (NCBI taxonomy): Eukaryota > Viridiplantae > Streptophyta > Pinopsida > Araucariales > Araucariaceae > Wollemia > Wollemia nobilis. Next base: position 231,256 of record JAQPPZ010004935.1, read on the forward strand.
TAGAGTAAAATATATTTAAAATTCATTTAGATTATAGGATTAAAACTACAGTGTAGTTACAACCTTACTTAAACTTATAAGAGTAGTCCACTCTTTTTAATGGTTATATAGTGTAATTTTGAAAGATAAAGTGATTTATGAATAAATTTTAATGAAGTACCTACTCCAATAGAATATTAAATAAAAAGGAATCTTAATTAAAATTATTTTAGCAAGTTATAAAAATCTTTAGTTTTGATTGCAATGATTTTCATAGTTCCTCTATCTTTTATTCTTTCTTAATGAAAACATACAAGTAACCAAATGAAATCTAGCAATATTATAATACATAATATAAATTTTGAACGATTGTGAAATTGTATTTATCAGTAAACTTTTGCATAGATAAGCTTTTCTAAATAATCAAAACTTAGATTAACCTTGGGTTAAGAAATTCCAAGATTGTGGGAAGGACAATCTTAACTTGCAACCTAAGGTTGTGTGTAGGACAACCTTGATATTATTTCAATATTATGGGTAGTACAATCTTGTGAAACAACTACTAGTGGTGCTTGTGGGTAGGCAATCATCATAAATCAGGGCTCTACCTATACTTCTGATGGAAAAAGATCAAAATAGGATGTAAAAAAGGTTGTATGGGTATCCTTTCTATGTTATCCCTACTAGTTATGAGTTGCTAATTGTGCTTGACTAGGTAATACCGACAACACGATGGTATAGGACATCGTGTTGGTTAATCAACACAAAACATCAAGTGGTTACCATGGTTTTGGTAAGATCCTAGATGATGCTCCATGGAGGATAGTTGATCATCTAGCTCAAGCATGTATGCACTAAGTATTACATGATATAAGTACAAGATATAAGTACATGAGTTCATGTCAAGACATGGAGAAATTATGCATCACACCTCTAGGTGATATGGGTCCTAGAGGAAAAGAAACCCCTTTCCTGAACTTAGGATCTCGGGTGGAGAGTGAAGTTCAAAAAAGGTAACTATACAGGATTTGGCCAATCTCGATCTTATGAGTATTTTGACTGTAGTGAAATGGTACCCATGAAGATGGGCCAACATGCTCATACTAGAAAATATATTAAAAAAAATGAAATAAAAGAAAAAAAATTCTTACTGTAACATCTGATGTCAGACAACCAAGTGGGCAGATTTAGGGTGTTTGGACAACCAAGTGGGCATAACTTGGGTTGTTACAGAGAAAGTAGATTGTACAATAAGATTTAAGACAATAGGCAATAATTCTTCTAAGTATGTTGAGCCCAATGGCCTAAGCTTAATATTTATTGTATTCTCTCTACCAAATGTTTTTCACTATGGAACAAATTTAAAAAGTTAATTGATCTAGCGATTAAAGGTTAATATGGGTGGTGGAAACTACAAGAGAAAAAATTATATTTGGATGGATACTTGGTGTGATAAAAAAACCAATCCATCTACATCCAATTTTGAAACCTTGGATTATATTACTTCAAGATAAATATGGTGATAGGGTTTCAAATATTTTATACAAGGATCAGGAAGGAAGATACAAATGGAAAGAAGATTTTTTTACAAGTATACAAGACATTAATGTTAGAAGGTAGTTCAGTAGAAATATAACAAGAGTGATTATTCTAAGGGGAGCCAAGGATAAGTTGATTTAGGAGTTAAATAGCTAGGGAGAATACACAATAAGAAGTGGATATAATATAAAGCAACACCAAAATAGGAATATCATAAAAATACAAAGATATATTTGGAATAGCCTAGGCATTTGTGTTGTGACTATTGTTAGAATCATAATCTCACTCAAATGGAAACTTATCAATATAATTGAATGATATTTTCAAATTTCCACATATTCCCACCAACTTCAAAAATATCATATTTTTTAATAAGCTACATGTGGCTTTTATTGGGGGCCACTTCCATTGAAATAATAAAATATTACATTTATTGTTAGGTCAATTAAACCATATCCAACTTACCTTTTACTAAAATTATTTTTATTTCCTTTTCTATGAAATATATTCTTCAACTTCCTCAAAATGTTTTATCAATCCTAAAATATCTTTTTTTTTTAATAATTCCTCAAGTCACCAATACTCTCTCTCTCATATTGTAATATAAGGGCTATCCTATAAAATAATATTAGCTCAATTGGTTATATTCATCGACTCAAGGAGGAAATCTAAATTTAAATCTTGTCAAGCAATACATACATAATTGTCAAGTTGGTGTAATACCACCATGTAGTCATGATGTACTATGATGGGATTGGTTTCAATCCCATATAACCAATTTAAAAAATGTAAAGATTATCCTTATGTGACCTTATTCTTTTACATTCCTATAGTTGCTACTAGAAGATATTTTCATGAAAAAACAAATCTATTATAAATTTTCAAAGCTTAACAAAATTATAAAGTTATAATATAAAGTGTAAATGCAAGTGAAATAGTAATTAACAATATGATGCAAAGGAGGTGTTATGAGGGAATCTCAAAATTGTTTGGCTTTGGTCAAATAATATTAAACAAAGTTATTATTTTAAGTAAACATTAAGGTGAGAGTCTTTCAGTTGAGTTGAACAGGTTAAGATTTTTTTTTTAAGTACAACCTAAGTCAACTTAAAGGCCGAAACATTAAAATTTTGAATAGAGGTAAAAGGTTCAAATTTTATGGGACAAGGTTGTATACCATGTTTCAGTAACCATAACCATATTTTGAATAAACAATATTCTCTATGACAGTTATCTCGTATAACCTATGGGCTAAGGAAGTTAAAAGCTACTTTATCTTTTTACCTTCAAAGTACTTGGTAATGTATTCATTTTAATGTTTAACTTTTTTATATATATTTTTATATTATTTTTTCCTTTTAATATTTTTCTTTCTTCATTTCTTATAAAATTATTTATAAACAATTATTTTTATATAAAAATATTATTTTTAACAATGCATTTTTTTTTTTTCCAATTAGTTATATGGATTAAAATGGCCTCACCCATATTATATCATTGCAACATAGTCATATAGTGAGATTACAACAATGCTAGGATATTATCTATGTATTGTTTGGCAAAATAAGATCCTTTCCTTAAACGTTGAAGAATCTAATTGATCGATTCAAACCTAGGGGCTGCTTCAACAAGCCTATACCAAGCATATACCACCTAGTTGTTGATGACCTCAAGATTTAGGATTTGTACCATCATTGTTGCTCTAGCCGGCACTCACCAAACAAAACTATACCACCAAGCATATACCACCTGGTGTTGACGACATGACATATTTGTATGCACTCATCCAATAAACCTATACCACTATACCACCAAGCATATACCACCTCGTTGTTGATGTCATGGCATGAAGGAGACCATCAGATCGTTCAAGATTCAAGTACCATCCTTCTCCATTTGGCATTCACTCAGACTACTGCCTTTGCAAGGTATTCCTCCAAAATTTAAATTAATTTCCAACAAATAAAAATAAAGGAATATATATATATATATATATATATTTATTTAATTATTTGAAAAATAATATATATTTTGTGGAAGCCATTTCTTCTTAATAAATGTAAAAAATTACGAATCCCACCACATTTATTTTCGTGTAAGCTTTTCTTCACGTTGTTATGTAGTTTTGTCCAACTGCCTCTGGTCAATAACCAACTTCAAAAGATTCTTTTGACGTGATCGTTTGGTACAAATAATTGAAATGCGTGCCTGACCACGTCTGATTGGAGACAGGTTTGCCCTTTGTCTAGGTTTTTCAAAATAAAAATACAAACTTATCTAGCTTGTTAAAAGGAGCACGTTCAATCGCTTTTTCTTCTCTTAGTCTGTCTGGAGTTGCATGTTTCCAGCAATATTGTGTGTATTCATTTCCCCTTCTTTTTTATTGTTCTCTAAAATGGTTAATATTAAATCATAACCCACATGCATCACTTGATTATATACATAAATAACCCAGATATCAATGTACCGGAGTTCCATCTCTTGATTTTATACATAAATAATTTTACACGAAATACACACCAGAGATCCATCGCTTTATAAATAATCTCAACCGACATAGCCGGAGTTCCATGGCTTTATTTTGTACATAAATAATACCTTGCTTACGATATAAATCCCCTCCCATTGCTTAGGGGAATTCCGTTACCAAAGAACAGATTGTGTCTCCCCCAATATGGAGAGTAACACCAATAATAATGAGGATGGTGGTTCTCTCATGGATAGCCAGCCCCCCTCGTCGAGTAAGCAGTGAAGAAAGTTCCTCTTCATTTGGTGTTTGTTACAACTCCATTGTCTTGGAGGGTTTTTAATCTTAAAGTTTCTTTTCGTTGTTGTTGTTACAGAAAACAGAGGACTGAAAGTCATTGGAGTGGGCTTTCCATGCACTGGCACGACCAGTTTGGAGAAGGCGCTTAACTTGCTTGGATTCCGCTGCTATGACTTCCCCATCTTGTTCAAAGATCACCGTCACGCTCGTCTGTGGCTCGATGCCTTGGAAGGTATAACCATATAAACATTTCAATGTATTATTAGTTTTTTCCAATCTTAGAACTTGAGACATAAGAGATATTTTCAAATTTACAGAAATATTAAATTTTTTATTTTTATTTTTAAATGTTAATCAAATTTTCAAGTTAGTCAAAATTTATTAGAATGTTAAGGTTACCAAAAATAACAAACTTATAACTATAATTTCATTTTTCTTTTATCAATATAATTTTTAACTTTTTCAAAAAAATCTTTTTATATATTTATTTAAAACTTATATATATAATTTTTTTATATATTTATTTAAAACTCAACTTTTAAAGTTTTTTGGTAAGTGCTAGTTTGGATGAGGACAGTACGAATCTCACTCAGGATCAACAATTAAAAAGACGAATAAATACCATCTAACCAACTCTTCTATATAACCAAAAAAAAACTCAACTGTTTTCCTTCACAACTTTGTTTATTTATTTATTTGGGTGTTCTTGTATGCAGGAAACACACATAATTGGGACTGGAACGCTGTGTTTGGGGACTATTCGGCCACGGTGGATTGTCCATCGACACACATTTACAAAAGCCTGATGAAGGCCTACCCCTGACGCAAAGATTATCTTAACAGTTCGAGACCCGGAGAGTTGGTACGAGAGTGTGATGGAGACTCTGCTATATCCTTCCCACCGAAAGGTGATGGAGAAGAATGAGACGGTGAGACGCGTGGTGCAGCTGTCAATGTGGGATGGGATATTTCAAGGGAGGAAGTTTGCAGAGGATAAACAAGGCATGATAGAGATTTACAAGCAGCACATAGACGATATCAAGAGATGGGTGCCTGCGGGGAAGTTGTTGGTGTTTGAGGCGCGCCAAGGATGGCCTCCCCTCTGCAATTTCTTGGGCCTTCCACTGCCTGCGGTTGAATTCGCCCATTCCCTCAACAGGAAAGCTTTTCAAATTGTTTTTGACAACTTAGTCAATGGAATTTGCCCGGAGAATACGTAAGGCGTTTTGAGTACTATCTATAAAGAAAAAGAGTTTGTAGTTGAATATTGTATTAAATTCAACAAAGTTATGATTAGTTAAAGGACGGAGATGAAGTTTTCCGACTTATAAGTTAAAGAGGTTTTCTGGTTGTTAGAAACGCCACGGATCTGCTATGGCTGTTCAGAAGTTGAAAATGGTCGTCTTTCAACGTGTGGATACTCTGCAAACAAATTCTTATGTCTTCAATCGTTTGGGAAGGATTTCTCTGTTTTGTGGGTGTTAAATTTGTATGTATTTTTAATGGGTGCAGAAAGACATAACCTAGGTATTGCAATATAATATTTTAATAGTGACTTTTAAATGAATTTTTTTACTTTTATTTCTTAAATATTTTTTAATGATTTTATTGTTAAATATTATGGTAAGATTTTCAGAAAATAAAGGTGTACACAGAAAAATATTGATTGCAGAGAATATAAAACAAAGTTAAAAGGTAATTTTTTTTTTTTTTTTTTTTAAATCTACTCATAAATAAAAACATAGGCACGGACTTTTTTTTGAAGACAGAATATCCATCTAAAGCAAAAAAAAACTTCTTAAAAAAAAACAGTTGGAGTTAATGATGTTATCTCCAATGCACTCTTTATCCTTTAAATGCTGGCAATTCTCTTTTTTTTATTCTTTATCTTTCTATTCTTGAAAGTTTGCTTTGTCATTGTTTTTCACCATGCTTATCTAGCAAAAGTACACCCATGAGATCAAACTAATTTTTCAATCTCCCCCTTGAGCGAAATGGGATGTACGCATAGGCAGTCTCTGATATACCAAAAGTGAGCTTTTGGTAGGGGCTTGGTGAAGATGTCTGCTAACTAAGCATCAATAGAACATAAGGTAAATTGAAGGAAACCATCATCGACCAAGTCTCTTATGAAATGGTGCCTGATATCAATATGCTTGGTCCAACTGTGAAATATAGGATTCTTTGTCATTGCAATTGTGCTTTTATTATCACAGTGAATAGAAATAGGCAGCCCAAGCTCCATACCAAGCTCACCGAATAGACGCTCCAGCCAAATAGCCTGAGTACAAGCTGAAGATGCTGCAATATACTCTACCTCCACTGTAGAAAGAGCTACAATCTATTGTTTCTTGCTACTCCAAGAGATAAGAGATTCACCAAAAAAGAATGCATACCCGGAGGTGCTCTTCCTATCATCAAGAGACCCGACCCAATCAACATCGGTGTAAGCAGTAAGTAGATTGTTGTCAATGAATTTATACCACAATCCATGGTCTTTGGTGCCACAAACATATCTTAAAATACATTTGGCTGCCCTCCAATGAGACTCATGAGGAGAATGCATAAACTGTGCTACCAACTCACATCATACATGATGTCAGGATGAGCAGTAGTCAAATACATCAAGCTACCAACTAAGGAGCGATACAAGGTTGTATTGACTAGTGGTGAAGAATCATCTTTCATGAGTTTGCAACCAACAATAGCTGGAGTATCAATAGGGTGGCAATCCTTCATGCCAAATTTGACAAGCATATCCTCAACATACTTGGATTGTGAAATGAAAATTCCAGAAGAAGATTGTTGAACTTGCATGCCAAGAAAGTAACTCATCTCCCCTAAGTCACTCATTTCAAATTCATTAACCATGGCAGTCTTAAGATGATTTAACAAGAAATCAGCATTGCTCAAGAAGATAATGTCATCAACATAAAGGCAAATAATGATGAAATCAATACCTTCAACCTTGGTATACACTGTGCTCTCCATTGTGCATATCTGATGACCATGTTTCTTGATATAGGCATCAATCCGAGCATACCAATCCCGAGGGGCTTGCTTCAAACCATAGAGAGCCTTCTTCAAGCGGTATACCTTGTGTTGTTGGCCAGCCATCGTGAACCCTTCTGGTTGCTCCACAAAGACCTCTTCCTTCAAGTAGCCATTCAAGTGGGCAGACTTGACATCCATTTGATAAACCCTCAAACCGAAATGAGATGCAAGTGCCAAGAGAGAACGAACAATCTCCAATTGAGCTATAGGAGCAAATGTCTCATCATAGTCAAGTCCCTCTTTCTGAGCATAGCCTTTAGCAACAAGACGTACCTTGTGTTTTGCAACTGTCCCATCAACATTATGCTTTGTCTTATAGATCCATTTTACACCAATGATATTTCTATTATTGGGAGTATCAACTAGTCCCCAAGAGTCATTCTTTTGTATCTGTGTTATCTCTTCTTCCATGGCACTTTTCCAAACATCATGAGCAATAGATTCTTGAAATGATGAAGGATCAAAAAATGAAGGAGAGATAAGAGCATATGTGATACTAGTTTGAGAATGTATCACTTGCTTGTTGAAATATTCATCCAGCATTAGTGATGGAGGATGATATCGCTTGGTAATCCATTTATTATTAGTCGATGGGAATGTAGGAGCATCAAGGGGATTGTTTGGCTGGGCTTTTTGTGGTGAGGTGGTGGCATGTGTGGGAAGTGATGAAGGCTAAGGTTGAGAGGCTGAATCAGAATCATCGAGACCAACATCATCATCAAATATAAATGTAGGAGGATTGTCAACAACAGTGTCCTCCCTCTTCTTGTAGACTCCTCCTTCATGGAAAATCACATCCCTGCTAATATGTAACTTTTCAGTAACAGGATCGAAGCATTGATATGCCTTAGACTCATTAGAGTATCCAACAAAGATACATTTTATGGAATTTTCATCAAGTTTCTTCCTGTTCTCCTTGGGGACATGAACACAGTAGGTGGATCTAAAAATCTGGAGGTGGGAGATGCTTTGTTTTTTGTCAAACCAAGCTTCATATGGAGTGGAATTTGTGAGAACCTGAGTAGGACAACGGTTAAGAATATATACCGTAGTATGAATAGCCTCCCCCCAAAGATTGTTATGAAGATGCATCTCTTTGATCATGCATCGAGCCATATCCAAAATAGTTTGGTTCTTTCGCTCAACAACACCATTTTGATTCGGTGCATAAGAAGTTGTGTACTGCCTCTGAATCCCATGTTTGCTACAATATTCTTTAAATTCATTGGATATAAAATCTCCCCCTCTGTCAGTACTAAACTTCTTAATGAAATAACTAGATTGCTTCTCAACATAAGCTCTAAACTTAACGAAGCAATCAAAAGCATCTGATTTAGTTTGTAGCAAATAACACCAGCTCATTCTAGAGTAGTCATCAGTGAAGATTAGCATATATCTGCACTTACCTCCAAGAGTAGGAGTCTGCATTGGTCCACATAGATCAGCATACACCAACTCAATAGGAGACTTTGCCCTATAATTATGCTTTGAAAAGGACTCCTTGTGTTGTTTACCAACAATGCAACTTTCACACAAAGGATGGGAAAGGGTGGGCAAACCTTTAACCAGCTTCTGCAAACTAGTCAAGGATTTAATGTTGATATGCCTTAACCGTTTATGCCACAACCAAGGAAGGTCTTCAGTGGCTTTCAAGCAATTGGTGATTGGCTGCATCCTCAACATGTACATTCTATTTTCAGACATGAGAATAGTAGTAATCACCCTATGATTTGTCTCATCTGTGATATTGCAGTTGCTCTTTTCAAAGACAACCTTGTAGTTTTTATGGCAGATTTATCCAATGCTGAGAAGATTATGCTTCAGTGCAAGAACATAGTAGGTGTCATGCATATACATAATCTAACCAAATCTTGCTCTAAAAGCAATTGTTCCTTTTCCAGAAATCTTTACCTGGTTGTTATCTCTAAACTTGACATGACCACTAGTCATTTCCTCAAGTTTGAAAAATAGGTTTCTATTGCCAGACATGTTATTAGAACAACCAATATCAAGGTACCAAATACAATCATCTACAGCTTCAAAGTTGTTATGACTGAGCAATAAAACATTGTGGTTACCTTCTCCTTCAGTGTAGTGGGCTGACTATTACGTTTTATTCTTCTTCCAATAGTATTGTTCAGTGTGGCCATCCTTACCACAAAAATCACAATGTCGGGTAGTCAAGCTTTGAGATCTACCACCAACAGAACGTCCTCCCCCACGACCTCTACCATGAGCTCTTCCATACCCAGATCTACCATGACCTCTGGAGGAAGATGAAGAACTAGAGGGAGGAGCTTCATTTCTTGATGTAGACCTTTGATCACTAAAATGAAGCTTCCCCTAAAATGCATGATCAAGGGACTTAGCTCTATCATGAATTTTGTGCTCATAGGTAGTCAAACTACCAAGAAACTCTGCTACAGTTAGCTGAGAAAGATCTTTTGATTCCTCAATAGCTATGGTGATGGGGTCAAATCTTCTGGGTAGACTACACAATACCTTTTCAACTATCTTGGTGTTGCCCAGCTCCTCTCCATGAGAGTGTATATCATTGACCAAGTTATCAACCTTTGCAAAGAACCCATCAATGGTCTCCTCCTCAAACATGCAAAGAGATTCAAAATCCCTATGCAACATTTGCAATTTAGCCACACAAACTTTGGTTGATCCCTTGTAAGTAGCTTCAAGGGTATCCCAGTATTCCTTAGAAACCCTGCACTCTACAATATTGGGAAAGATAGCAACATCAATCCCGCTCTGGATAGTAAAAATAGCCTTAGCATCCTTTTTTCGGGTCTTCAGGAGATCCTTCTTCTCATCCACAGTTATAATAGCAAAGTCAACAGCATCCACCTCAGTATAGCCTTGTGAAACCAAATCCCATAGGTATTGAGATATCAAGAGGGTCCTCATACGGATACTTCAGTATTCATAATGATCTCCACTGAACATGGATATTTGCAGTTGCAGAGAACTAGGTTTTGCTTCCATTTAACCCTATAGATCGAGTTGTTGTGATACCAAATGAGAGATTTTCAAAAAATAAAGGCACACACACAAAAATATATTGATTGCAGAGAATATAAAATAGAGTTACAGGGCGAAAAACAGAGTTTTTTTTAAAGCTACTTAGAAAAAAAAACATAGCCACTGGATTTTTTTGAAGACAGAAAGAAAACATAAACTATCTAGCTAAAGAAAAAAAACTTCCAAAAAAAAAAAAATAGTTGAAGTTAATGATGTTATCTCCAATGCACTCTTTATCCTTCTATTGCTGGAAAATCTTTTTTTTTTTTCCTTATCTTTCTATTTTTGGAAGTTTGCTTTGTCATTGCTTTTCACCATGCTTATCCAACAAAAGTACACCCATGCGATCAAACTGATTTTTCATTTTATGGTTAAATATTATGATAAACTCAAATATCAACCTATGCTTTAGGTTTCAAAAGAAAATATTTATCTACTTTAATTACCCTTAAAGTACAAAAAGTGTATATTTTCTTTTTATTCTCCTTTTAATCTCTTCTATTCCCTTCATTCACATTTAAATTGGTATTAGTTGACGCTTATTTGGGCCATCACTTGATATTTTTTCTTATATAAATTTGTGGTTGTATATATTTAAGATTAATTTTATTTGATGGTGATTGTATGTATTTAGATTAATTCCACAAGATAATATATTTTTTTCTTAACTTCTTTTTCCAAATAAATACTTTAAATTTTTATTAAGGAATGTCTTCATGTCATTAATATTGTTTGGCTATTCATCCAAGTTAATGTGTTTATATATATATATATATATATATATATATATATATATATATATGTGGTAATATTAAGAAAGAGGGTTTTGAAAGGAATCCCACAACTTTATACAACAACTCCCAAAGGAAGAGAAAACTGCTATTTTCAAAAAGAGACTAATAACCGTCCACCCCAAAGGGGAAAAACGACCAACAACACCGACCAAGAAAATACAACAATCAAATCCAAGGTACCGAAAAATCCTAGAGGAGGCAGAAAAAATTGAAAAAGAAGCAATTGAAAGCCGGCACAAACTTCTCTTCCTCAAAAAAGACAAATGAAAATTTCAAATTTTAAAAATTTAAAAATCCCACCCATCCCACCAAGGAACAAGCGGACCCCATCAATGGTAGCTTCAAAAACACTGCCCAAGCGACTGGAAAAATGGGCCTCACACCCACCCGAAGAGTACCAAAGATAATTAAAGCAATTAAAATCCACAAGGCGGATTTAAAACTGAAAACCACTCTGGGCACCAAAACTACCCATCACAAACCAAAAATTGTAAATGAATCTAGCCCCTACAGCACCATAGAGAACAACAAAGAGTAGCACACCAGGATCTCAGATCATTGTTCACCACAACTCAAACTCCCCTAGGAGGATGAGAGATTTTAAATGCGTCCATACTGAGTTGTCTACTATGGCACCTCAAACTCATTCTTTTTGACAAACTCAAACCTGGAAGACCACCATAGGTAGCTACAGAGATGCACTCGCTCTTCTTTGGTCTGTCGAATTTTCTTTTGATTCGTGTGGAAATACATGAATTTTGAAAACTCTTTGAAATAGGGCCAGGGGATCCCTTCCCCAACCTCAAAGAAGAAAAGGAACGATCAACCAGCAACCCAACCCTACACTTTTGGGAGGAATGAACTATCGTCGGACCAACACTGCAAGCATTCGGGGGAGGAGCATTACCCACATGAAAGATCTTCTCCAGGGAATCCAAATGCCCTAGCCTAGGAGAATACATTGGACTCTTCCTTGACACAATAGGAGATAATGGAGGAAAATCCACTATTTGCTGAATAACGGATTCTTCCATCACCAGGAAACCAAAGGAATTATGAACCAGAGGATAATTAGAAATATCAGCATTTAAAACCACCTCTAGATTATCCAAAATTTGAGGCTGCTCATTCATGACCAAACATGGCGCTTCGACCTCTGCAAGTTTAGAAACACCCACCAAAGGCCTATCCTTGCAAGAGGGAAGCTCACCATTCTCCACATCAATAACATTCCCCACAACCTTATTTTCAGAAACCCAAATTTTCTTCTTTTTGGGAACCCAATTTTTCTTCTTTTCCAAAAAAATAAACTTGAGGATGAGCTTTGAGGGGCAAGCGCTATGCCCACCTCTACCACCAAACTAACAGATCCTAGGTCTATACTCATATTCTAAAGATTGGACCCACAAGCCCAAGTGAGGAATGAGTTCCACAAAATAAGGCAAGGACTTCTCCAAGTCCACCAACACACACATCCAAGCATAACGCGTTCATGACCCACTCAATGAGGTACGGTCCAGGGAGATAAAGTCTCTGATGACACTAGCCACCGCCCAAAAACACCTTCATCCCACAAATGCAGAGGGAAATCAGGGAGCTTGACCCACATAGGGACATAGTTGATTTGTTGAGAAGCCGGATTGAAGTCAGGGCCCCACCTCCGAAGAAATAAACCTCGCTTCCCAAAGAACCAGGGGCCTCCTTCCAAAATTCGAGTGGAATCCTCCGCACAATTCAACTTGATAAGGAAAAAATTCCTCGGAATATCTACGATATCCAGAAAACCAAGAGGTTTTCATTTGGCAGCCCATCTTTTCAACACATTTTATATTTATTTGTTTAATTTTTTTCAAATATTCTTAAAAAAACAAACGGCCTACCGTTATAAGTACGTACTTGTTTTTTATTAAAAATATTAGACATTCAATCAAATATTTCTATGTTCTAACTATTTGTAGTTATTTTTAGTTTAATATACTGCTAGCCTACGCTTCATACTCATACAACGTGGTACCATTTAGTATTTTATATTCGTATCTCAAAGATGATTAGAGACACCGTGGCCATATTCATGATTACTTTTATCTTACGTGTTTTCATAATTATTACGAATGCTCATCAGAGCTTCAAAGGAGGAGAGGAGAAAGTAAAAACACAAAGATAAATCAAACCAGACCTGGGCCCACCACCCATATGACCACTTGTTCACACTTGCCTTGCCCGTTCCCTCTTATCTGCAACGATCCTTTTTACCAGCCTGTTCAAAGCTTTCTAATAAAAGAATACTTTAAATTATTCGAATATTCCAAATTATCATATTGTTTGCCTGCTGAGGTCTAAATTAAGAACGTCTACTTGTCAATATATTTGATATATATATGTTTTGACTTGACCTTGTAAACTGTTACTTAAAAAAGTATTGTAGATTTTTTTATATAAAAAAAATCTAAAAGAACGCCTTAATAGCTATTCAATGGCTACTCATCTTTCTAATATTAATCACTTTTGTGGTCCCAATGTGCATTGAAATTGAGGGCATTTGAACAGGGATTGCACATGCTAACCGATTGCTTCCTCCCCGTAATCATTGCTGAATTCAGGGAGGGGAATAACATTTGAAAATCGATTGATTGTACTTTTACATGGAATATCTGAAGACCCGACACAGTAAATTTGGATATGAGTTTATTATCGTCTTGGCCTGTTCTAAGCCCATTGGTCAAATGTGTATATATATTAATCAAAATCTAAAAACATCATTAAAATAATAAAAATATAGTATTACATTACATTTCATATCGTTGCATTATACTATCACTTGCATTAAGCATACCCATCATGGCAGTTTGCATTCTAGACTTGCTCATACATGTCTAGCACCAGGTCTGTACACTAGCCATCCTTCAAAATCAACTTTATCAAAAGTCACTATTACCACCCATCTACATTACAATTATCATTTTTATCCACATTCTCCACCTCTCGTATTTGTGTCTATTTTCCTTCACATAAGCCACTTTTTATAAGGCTTCAGATTTTTTATCACTCAACCATCTCTAGTTTTCTTTTCATATTTTGTAGAAAGCTATCCTAATTTTTTAGAAGGTAGAAAACTGATTTGATTGTACCTTGTATACATCATAATCCTAGCATATTTTCACATTAATAAATCCAATTTTAGCACAAGAAAATATGAATTCCACAAAGTGGTCCTTGTCCTTGTTACCTTAAGTGAAAAGTTTACCTTGCTCATCCCATTATGTGCATGGTTCAAAAATACTGAGAATTGATAAAAGGACAAGCTCCTCCTTATCTAAAGCAATAAAAATCCCTTTCCCCATGCCAAACTGGGCAAGTATCCAAAGAAGCAAAAAATACAAGAGTAAAAGAAAAATAAATAGTGGTTTTCACCACAACCAATATATATATATATATATATATATATATATATATATATATATATATATATATATATATATATATATATATATGTATGTATTATGTATGTATGTATGTATGTATGTATGTATGTATGGGGTAAAAAGATACATCATAATCCAAAAATTACCCATAGGCGGTAATAAAGTGGGTCCTCAGACCTCACGCTCCCAAAATCCAAAAATACCCATAGAGTCTCAAAAGCCATGGTCACACAGGATCGACACCATGAATCTCACCACCACCCTTGATTGTCGCTCATTTAGAGCTCCTAGATCTACTCCCCCTATTCCTATATGATCTCCTCATGGATCTAGGAACCTCCATCCTCGCAGATGACTGCCTTGTACCACTCCTCCTACTCTATTGGGACCCACTAGTAGAAGGATGAGCTGGTAAGCACCCTCTAAGGAACACTACCTCATACTCCAAATCCTATATATATGCTAGATCCTCTTGGTGATGAGCCTGGTAGTCACTTAGTAAGTTTTGGAGCTATATCACCTCCTCCCGTAGCTTTTCTACCTCACCACTACTATATATCCCATGGCTCGAGCTCCCTGCTCTAACTTGTGACTAAAAAGTAGCTAACTTTATTGCTTGTCTTTCAATCACTAATGTCTTCCTATCAATATATACCTATGCAGTATGCACCTGTGCCTATAGAGGAGTCCTCTACTCTATGTACTCCCTCCACTGTTGTCTCCCTCTGATTAGCTCATCTTGTAGCTTAGCATTCATGGCATGCCATGCTTCCTATTGTGCTTACACTCCCTACTCATCAAAATCATTCTCATCATAATCATAATGTTGATCCTCCATATACATGCTATCCATCTACTCATCATCTGTCCAGTGATGCATATTTCGCTCACCTAAGTGTGGCTCCTCATTTTTTGGAGCCTCCTCATGTCCCTCACTTGTAGCCTCCCCATGGGTCTCCTCTATCGTTGCATCTATACCACATCCTTATGGTCCCTCCCCTCACCACTAGTGCATCACCCACCAAGAGTCATACTTTGCTATGGTCCCTACATCATCTAGCTTAGAGATGCCCTTCACAAGATCTGCCTCCTCTCCAACTACCTCCACTATAAGCCAAGTAAGTGTCCTCTCATCCTCACAGTGTTAGTAGATCATTGGCTTGCTAGGAAACCCTTGGCATAACCTAAACTACCACATCACTCGTGTATATGGTAAATACTCTCACTCGGTCTCGTGTCGACCAACTAGCCATCTTCCTCACCATACCTAGTGAAGCTGCACCTCAGCCTTAGGCCATGCTGGACAATTCCTATATGGTCTCCAAGTAACCTCCTTTGTCCTGAGTCATGCAAATAACTATGTATAGTTATCAATCATACCTACATAGGGATGACTCTGACCCCACTCTCGGTCTCGCTACCATAGGATCCCATATCCTATCTCCACATCCATGAGTTGTGCTCGCATCATCCAAGGTAGTCCCTACGGTTGATCCACAGAATGTACTGCCATCCCCACACCTGTAATAGAAAGTTGTAGGCCAATAATTTCTACCTATAGTAATGGATCTTGTACAACTCATCATAAAGTTGTGCTAGAAAAGTAGTGCTCTATGCCATCACTAACGACCTCTCTATGGTGCACTCCACCAGTGAAAACGCCAACTGCAAAAGGTTCCAGAGGAACCTAGCTCCTAATGAGTCTGGTAGCAACATGTTAGAGATAAGTGTCATCAACAAGGTATGTCTCATAGTCAAAACCTCTTCCTCATACCATAGCTCCATTAGGATACCTCTACTAGGTAAGTATCATACTACCTCATGCCAGTCCTCTCTGAAGTATCTCTACAAAATTGTATCTCTAAGATCTCGATGAGTAGACATAATCAGATGCCCCTCTATCAAAAAAAGTAAAATATAGTAGACATCCTCTAACATCACTATCATCTCCTCAATCGGTAAGTGGAAGATGTTGGTGCAAGGATCCCACAAATATATCAAAGTCATCAGGTAGGCTCTATCTCCCATCACTAGATCTAACCATATCACTTGTTTGAGACCAATGGTGTCAATACATTTCTAATCATCCTCTGTTAGTAAGTCCCTAGTAGTCTAAAAGAGAGTTGAAAATCGATACCAACTCTTGATCACCTGGCAGAGGCAAGAAAGCTTAAAAAAATGCAATAAAATTGCAGAAAAACAACAAAAACAACAAAAAAAAGAGGTATTTTTCTCCTAAATTCATGGTCGTCCCACCCAGGGATGGCCCCCAACTTGGCAGCCATCCCACCCAAGGACGACCCCCAAGAATGCTCAAAAATGACCTTACCATCCACCAAAAATAGGTAAAAAACTCATAAAAATACAAAAAAAATGCAACAAAATTGTATAAAAACAAAATGTAATGCTATCACTAATGAGTTTCATTTACCAAGATTTAGCATTTTTCATTGGCAAACTTGAATATAAATAGATTTTCAAATTAAACAAAGTCTAGGAGAAAATTTAGCCCTTACCCGTCTCGTGTCGTCTTCACTGCTCCTCGAGTCTAGAGGTTGGCTCATGGTGATTGTGGAATGGTTTTTGAAAGTGCTACATTTCAAAAAATCACTCTCCTACTCCTCACCTCTTAATTTGCCAAGTCAAAAATGTGCAAATGAGCTTGTTTTGCCAATTTTAAGCTTAAAAGACCCAGAATAAGCATGGTCATCCTAGGGTGGGATGACTGGAAAATTTGGTGACCGTCCCACCTTGGGATGGCCATGAACTTTGTAGTCATTCCACCTGGGATGGCCACCAAAAAACACCAAAAAAATAGAATAAAAGACAAAGAAAACGGCCTAAAAATCACCAAAAACATGTCAAAACTGATAAAATTCATAAGGGATAAAGATTGAACCAAAATTTTCAATTATGAATTGAAAAGTCTCTACTTAAATCCCCAAGAAGACCATTGCAGTCGTATCTCTCCACGGGAACGAGGTATTCATTTCCTTTCTTCCATGAAATATCAACAAAATCATCAAAATCCTAACAAAATTGATAAATTTTACAATGAGTAAAGCTAAAGGAACCCTAATCAAGTCATATTGGTCAAGTGACTCATTTATTTCATCATTTTTCATACCCTCATTGACTCATCACTTGAGGAGGTAGTCATAATTATGAATTCATAATCAAAATAAACACTCAAACACTTAAAAGTGCAACTTGCATACATTCAAAAGAATTATTGCCAAAGATAATTTTAAGCCCACGTTGGGTCATATAATTCAGCACCAATTCAACAAAAAAAAGTCTTGATGTCCTTGAAGCCTTGGGACACTTGTCCCAGAATAGGATTATAAGTGAAACAAGGAACCAAGACCAAGTATGCCCTAAGCCCCAAAATCTGCCCTTGTAGTGTGGTTGAAAGGTATACCAAAATCAAATCCTTCAAATATGTCAAAAGCAAGGATTCCAATAATGTATTCTCCTTCCATGACAGAGGTATCTAAAGTTGGTTAGGTTACTTAATAACCTTAATCATTTGATAGTTTAGTCATCTATTTTTTCTTTGCGCTCTGTTTCACATAATGCATCTAAAAAAGGGGTATTTGTAGACACTAAAATCATGTCAATCCAATTAGACTACAATGATGCACTCTTATCAACACCATATGGCCCCCTTGGGCAACCCTCAGGGGTTAATTAGTGGTCCTAACCACTTTTGGGAAGTTCTATGCCACTTTTGAGAAGTTTTTATCCATGTAGCCATGGTCATCCCACCTAGGGACGACCACCAGCAACCATCCCTAGGTGGGACGACCATGGCTTGGGTCCCTTAAAAAGACAAGGGTGGAATAAATGGTAATAAAATTCTACCATTTATCTTGCTAAATGATTTATGATATATTGAGGGCTTGTCAAATCCATCACAACCTGCAAATGGGAGGCCCAATTTGGAGACTCCTCCCACCCTATGCATGGCATGGTTTTGACAAGTGACGACTCCTACCCTGCATGCCCTAACTTTCCCATTTGATCCTGTGGCTCTCTTGGGCTATAAAATGGATTCAATCCACCCATTTTCAAAAGAGAGGTCTTTGCAATATTTCACAATGAAGTGCTACCAAGATTCACTCTCCCTTTCACCATGTGTTTTCACTTGGAATCTTCCTCAATCAAAGGAGGTTTCCAAGTCACCCATAAATACATAAATCTATTCCAAAACCCACCCGTTTCTGTGAATTAGATCACCAAATTTGACGATAACACCCCTAGGAGTAGTTTGAACCAGATCCCAGAGGAATTGGTGGGAAAAACCACTAGGTTTGGTGGTCGTCCTCAACTAGGATGGTTAATAGTCACAATTGAAACACCCTGGGATGGCCATGAATATGCATGTAATTTTAGTTCAATTTTAGCATAGATCATTTCTAAAGTAGTTTATATGCATCATACTAGGATTTGATGTCATTTTGAGCATTTTTGGACCTTCTATTAGGTTTTTCATTCTAATAATCCCAATTGGAACACCCAGGGATGACCATATATTCTGCATATAATTTTACCTTTATTTTAGCATAGATCATCTCTAAAGTATATTCTAAGCATTATACTAAGTTTTGGTGCATTTTGGAGTAGTTTTGCACCGTCTATTTCATTTTTCATATTCATTATTGCATGCATCTATTTGATTTCATCTCAATCTGCATATGCTATTAACTAATTTTAGTTCTTTGTGTGTAGATCCAGGTATTTCAACATGCAAGGAAGAAGCTACAAGTCCGACTATGGATAGATCATCGTGATGGTACCAAAAAACCGCTCTTCAATTCATGAGTGCGAGGAAGACATTGAAGCACACCTTGAGTTTTTGAAAGGATTATATCCTTTGAACTTCTATAATGATTGTATCAACTTAAAGCCCTCAAGGGGATGTTTTGTAACTATGTAATTGAAAAATGGATTAATATAAAGAGAACCCCCATTTCTTTCATTTATTTTTTATCATGCTTACATTAATATCTCATTTTAGTGCTTAAATCAATAGATGCATTTCATTTACCTTTGGTAGGTGCATCATTTTTTTTGCTCTACACCTACCTCTTTATTGAAAAGGTAATTTTGTCGCGTCTTCTTTCTACTAGATTTATCTACTAGTAGATATTGAAATTTTCACAATCTTTGGTTAGATTGCTTCTCTTTTATCCCTTTCTGATTTATAAGCCTTGATTTTATTTATCACCATTGGGATCCATCTCATTTATATTTAATTAACATGTTCCAGTTTGGTGAACCAATTAGAATACAATGCTCTAGTTCTCCTACTTAAACCATCTCTCTTGGATCATTTAGTGAATATTTTAACTATCCATTTTCACATAAATTGAAATGGGGCGTTAGTTGAAAATAATGTAAATTCAAATAAATGAACTTACGGTCACCCATTAGGGTATAGGTTGAATGAATTTGGACCATGTATTTCTTGATTAATGTTGTCATTGAGGCCATTCATTTTTCAACCAATCAAAATGTAGCACTCAAACTCACCTATTTGAATCCGCTCCATTGATCTCCTACTTAGTGCTAGAACTTGAGACATTCATTTGGTAGCTAATGTGGATAGAGTGCATAATATTTTCTTCTTATATCTACACCATTTGTTTTACAACCAATGAGATCAAAGCGGTGAAGTTCCCCACTCCAATAAGGTCAAAGCGCTTGAATTTTTTGCTTTAATATATACCGTATGTTTTTTGGCCAATCAAATTTTGGTGGTGAAGTCACCTACTCTAGTGAGATCATAGCACTCATTCTTCTTGCTTTTACCTATGCCACATTTTTTTTTAATATAAACCTTAGACGAGGATTTTATTATTTAGGAAATTTATTCTTCAAGAGGTTATAAGGCTAAGACCTTAACATTTGCATTCGGACATAAGGTTAAGGGGGAAGGGGGAACTTGAAGTCTATGTGTTGAATACCCTTGAACCTATATGAAAAGGGCATTACTCTTTGGTAAATTCTCTAGCAATGAATATTACAAAGTGTGAAGGGAGTGGAAAATGTGTGAAGGACCTAACATTTAATATCTCATATTTTAGGAGTAATATCTTCACAAAGGGTTGTCCAATTTAGCTAATTCTTGGACCACTTTGTGTGGAATTTGAAGAGCTTTAACATGAGTGGTCATATTAATAAATCCAATCAATATTTATGGAGATACACCCCTATGAAATCATCTATCTAAAACAAGGGCAATGATGATTTTTCAAGTCACAAAAAATTAAATTACAAATATTTGTTAGCTAGGGTTCGGATGATGGGAGGAGAAATGGAGGGCTAGGAATTTAGTGAGGTAAGAGATGATGACTGGCATATAATTTTTCAACTAATTTTCTTTTTCCCTTCTTTATCTTAGAAATTTTACTTGCAAATTATTATAATTATTTTATCAAATATTATATTCGCTATAGAATATTTTGGTAAATTTTAGTAGATTTTGAGTTTTGGTTTCCTTCCTATGGACCTATTTATATATAAATCCTTAGAATCATCTCTATTATTAGATTTTAGTGAGAAAAACATAGAGGATTGATCCTTGCTACTCAAATATAAGGTAGTTTTTGGTAAATTTAATGGGTATTGACCAAGGGCTTTAGCCTGGAGAAAATGGATTGAAAGGAGTTGCAAGTCTCTAGGAGTGATTCTATCCTTTATTTCCAAAGGTTTATTCCTAGCCATTTTTTGTTCTAGGGAAGAAATAAATAGAATCCTAAAAGGGGTCCTTGGTTTATGGGAAGAGCAAGACTCTTCCTTACCCGCTGATATGAAGAATTTTCAACTAAAAATATAAAGCTATCCCTAGTACCAGTAAGGGTTAGGATGTATGGGTTACCCATTGATTTTTGGGAAACAAATACCTTCAAGGCAATAGTTAACACTCTAGGAGAAATCCTTGAGATTGCAAAAACTACAAAAATGGATTTTTTGCTATTTATGCTCGAATATTGGTCATGATTGATATAAGTAAACCTTTACTAAAATCATTCATTCTTAAGTATGGGAATAATATGTGGATCCAATCCATAGATTATAAAAATATATCTTTTAGATGTATAATATGTCATGAGGTGGGGCATGTTGAGAGATCATGCCCTAACAAAAGTCCAGTAGAATCATATGTAGGAAATCGTAAGAGAAACTTACAAATGGATATGGATGATGTAATATTCCAGCCAAAAATAACACAAAAAATTGCAGTTTTATAGAAAATTACAGCAATCACACAGTTCTGATCACACACAAAAACTCAGCGAAACTGATGTTTATTTGTAGCCAAACATGCATAGCAGATCTAATCTCTCCAACTGATTTGTTCAATGAAGCACCAATGCAAAGCCTGTGTGACTTTGCCCTAAGGAATATGTGAGCTTTGGGGTTTCAATGGAATTGAAATCACAAAGCCTCTAAGAGGTTGGAGTGCTCTTAGGGTTCCTTCTCCTGAAGCTTGTCCACTCTTCAAGAGCCAAATACAAATTGCTAGCCACAACAAATTGTCCAGAAATATCAAAATGAGAATAATAATCAAGTCTGTTTCACAAATGAGATGTCTCATCC
The DNA here is from genome assembly GCA_028583015.1 of Wollemia nobilis. Taxonomy (NCBI): domain Eukaryota; kingdom Viridiplantae; phylum Streptophyta; class Pinopsida; order Araucariales; family Araucariaceae; genus Wollemia; species Wollemia nobilis. The sequence goes on from JAQPPZ010004935.1 coordinate 253,446, forward strand.
TTATATAGGCTTCCCTTCTCAATGGATGATTAAATCGTGACCCTTAGATCCAATATGAAATAATGAATGGTGGGGATTTCATCTTGGAAACAATGAAATTCGGGTGTAATGTATTTAATGCCAAAATAGGCACTCAAACCACCCAACTTCTAGCTGAAATGGTCCCAAATGGCCTCACAACGCCCAATGTTGGCTTGGGATCTCTTCTAAGTCCAGCCATGCCCTTTTAGAATGCCTCTAACTTGCTTTAATAGTCCAAACCTCATCCTTATCTTCAAATTAGTCTTGGAACTCACACAATATGAACCTCATCCTTATCTTCAAATTAGTCTTGGAACTCACAAAATATGACTAGGATCAAAGACTTTGACTTACAACTGCCAAATAGCATTAAATAATGCTTGGTCTTATCCACACATCACACCTTATCCTCAAAACAGTCTTGGGAGTTGTAATTTTCGGATATACACTTGCCAAGGCAATAAATGCACTTGGTCTTTATCCCAAAACATAACTAAACACCAAAATAACAATACTAAGACAAGTATTTACATCATACTTAGCAATTCTTGCTAAAGAACACCCTAAAATACTCTAAAACATGAAAAATAAAATATATACAATGCTGGAAAATATTTGGGACATCACAAGTCCTCCCCTCCCGAATTGCTTGCCCTCAAGCAATCCAAGAAAGTTGGGTGTTGAAGGATAGCAGGTCCTTCCCAAGTAGCATCCTCAATAGGCAAGTCTTTCCACTTAATCAAGTACTCACTAAGGACCTTGTTCCTTAGCTTCTTCTCCCTTGTGCCCAAAATGGTTTCAGGTACTAAAACAAGTTTTCCTTCCTCATCAAGGGGTGGTAAATCTGTAGATGGTACAATATGCTGTCCCAAAGCTTTCTTCAAACAGGAAACATGAAAAACATTGTGAATCTTATTGTTTGGTGGCAGTTCCAGCTCATAAGCAACCTCCCCAATACGCTTCAACACCTTATATGGTCCATAAAAACGTGGCTGAAGCTTCTCAGCTCCACTTCTTTTCAATGTGGACTGCCTATAGGGCTGTAGGCGCAAATATACCAAATCATTTACCTCAAAACTGTGTTCTGTTCTGTTTTGATCAGCATACTTCTTTTGCTGATTTTGGGCCTGTTGTATGTTGTCTTTCAATGCTTTCAGAATGTCATGATGTTGCTGTACAAAATCAGTTGCAGTAGGGACCTTGCTGTCCTCAAACAGAAAATCTGCAAACTGTGGTGGTTCATAACCATATAATGCCATGAATGGAGACATTTTAATGGACATATGGTATGAATTATTGTAACAAAACTCACCTAAGTACAGCCACTTTATCCAAGTATGTTGCTGTCCCAAAACATAGTTTCTCAAGTAGTTTTCCACCCATTTATTTACTATCTCAGTTTGGCCATCAGTTTGGGGGTGGTAACTAGTACTTGGAGTCAAGTTAGTACCACATAACCTGAACAACTCCTGCCAAAACAGACTTAGAAACTTGCTGTCCCTGTCACTAACAATGGTTTTTGGCAACCCATGGAGCCTAAAAACCTCCTTGAAAAATAAATCAGCAAGTTGTGGGGCTGTTGTAGTGACTGAAATTGCAAAGAAATGAGCATATTTTGACAGTCTATCAACTACAACATATATGCAGTCCTTACCTTGGACTTTAGGCAAGCCTGTGATAAAGTCCATAGAGATACTTTCCCATTTTTGATGAGGAATGGGCAATGGTTGTAACAAACCAGCAGGAAGAGTATGTTCAGCCTTGTTTTGTTGGCATATGGTACACTCCCTCACATGCCTCAAAACGTCTTCTTTCAGCCCTTTCCATGTAAACCTTTCTTTCAACAGCCTGTATGTCTTGTAAAAGCCCGGATGGCCTGCCATGGGTGCATCATGCAAGGCTGCCAACAATTTGTCTTTCATTTTTTATTCTGGCACAAGAAAAACCCTGTTTTTGTACAAAATCAGTCCATCCCTGATTTTATACCTGTCATCCACATGTTGCCCATCAAGTATGTTAGCAGCAAAAACATTCTTAACATACTCAGCCATGATTTGGGCTTTCCAATCAGCTGAAATAACAGAAATAATATGAAAAGAAGGGTTTCTAGAAAGTGTATCAGCTGCTGTATTTTTCTTCCCTTTCACAAATTCTATCTCAAAATCATAAGCTTGCAGTTTTGTAACCCATTTTTGTTGCCTATCATTGAGATCACGCTGCCCAAGGAAATGTTTAAGACTGTTATGATCAGTTTTGACTACAAACCTGCTGCAAACTAAGTATTGTCTAAATTTAGACAATGCATGCATTACAACCAACATTTCCTTATCATAAATGTTGAATGTCCTTTCAATAGGACTGAGTTTCCTACTCTCAAATGCTATGGGCTGTCCTTTCTGCATCAAAACTGCACCAATACCCAAACCAGAAGCATCACATTCAACTATAAATGGCTGTGAAAAATCAGGAATTGCCAAAACAGGACAAGAACACATGACTGTTTTTAATTTCTGAAAGGCTTGTTCTGTTGTTTCACTCCATACAAATGCCCCCTTTTTAGTCAATTCAGTCATTGGGGCTGCCAACTGTGAAAACCCTCTTATGAATCTTCTGTAATAACTACACAGCCCTAAAAATCCCCTTAATTCAGTCAAAGTATTTGGTTTAGGCCAATTCTTGATTGCTGTAATTTTTTCTTCATCTACATGGACACCTTTAGAACTGATTATGTGTCCTTTTAGCATGAAGAATGTGGCTCCCCATTTGATGTCCTTCTTCTTGAACAATCTTTCCATCCCATTGGCTGAAATCTGCTGTGGGAAATACTCCTTCATTCCTCTCAAAACAACCATCTTCCCATTGGATCTGAACTTGATTTCCAAGGTTTTATAGTTGCAGTAAATTTCCCCTAAAGAGTGCAACCATTGTACACCCAAAACAGCTTGGGGAATTCCTCCCATTGGAAAAACATAAAAATCATCAACCACATCATAATGTCCAAAACTGATTTTTGCTTTTCTAACCACTTGGTCACACATAGATACTACACCATTAGCATTTTTCACACTAAAACCAGAAAATGTTTCTGTTTTCAGTCCTTTCCTACTAACAAAATCAACATCTATGAAATTATGTGTAGCTCCTCCATCAACCAAAACAACTACACTATCATTACCAATTTTACCTTGCACCTTTATGGTCATGAATTTGGACTCTCCTGACATGGTAGCCAAAGCTCCTCCTTCACCATCATTTTCTTCTTCTTGAGGTGGCTGTAGTGGTGGTTGATCCATCTCAAACTCAGCAAAATCAGCCTCATCAATTTCTGGTTCATCATAAAACTGTTCTTCAAACTCAAAATCATCAACTTGTTCAAGGTTTTTATGCTGTCCACACTCATGGGTTCTACTCCAAGGCTGTTGACACTTCAAACACAGTCCTCTTTTCATCAAATCTCTTTTTGTGGCCTCATCCAAGACTGGTCTTTGCTGGTTCTGATTTCTCCAAGGCTGAGATCTCTGATTTTGACTGTAATTTTGCTGATTTGGAGGCTGAAACTTTTGATTTTGGGGCTGATTTGGCTTTCCCCATGACTGTCCACTTGGTTGGTGTGCTCTAGATGGCCAAGATCTATTTTGTGCACCAAATTTTGATGGCTGTCCCCATGTGGAAAATCTGGATCTGCTGCTGTTCAAGGTGGGTTCTAGATCCAATGCCCTATCTACAACATCATTGAGGGTTTGGGGTTTGAAAGCCCTCACATGCCCTCTCAAGGGATCCATCAAACCATTTATAAAAAGATAAACAACCCTATCTTCAGCCATATCAGGAACCATTATAGAAAGCTTCTGAAATTCATCAATGTAATTTGCTACAGTATTTTTCTGTTTAAGGGCAGCCAACTCACCAAAATAATCATTATCTCCTTTCCTATCAAAACGCTCCAAAAGCCTTTGTGCAAACACATCAAATTTAGTAATGGTGCTATGCCCTTGAGTAACAAGGCCATGCTGCCACCAATCATAAGCTACACCATCTAAATGCAAAGATGCAAATTGAACTGCTTCCTCTTCTACCATAGGACTAAGACAAAGATATGTTTGTACCTTAAGCAACCATGCCCTAGCAGAAATTTTATCATCACCACCAAAGTAAGGGAGTTGCATCTTACTCAATTTATGTTGCAAATCTCTCTTGTTGTCACCTCCACGGTTGCCACCATGAGATCTAGCTCCATTTTGCTTCTTTCCCCTAATTTCCAAATACCCATCAAATGAGACTGCATCTTTGAATGCTTGGGATTTGGCTGCATATTGCTGAAAAAGAACATCAACTTCTTGATCTGTCACTTCAGGTACAACAACTTCAGTTTGAGGCTGAATGAACATGGATCTAGGGGGTTTCCATAACTTAGAAACCCTAGCCATGAAACTCCCATGGAAATTTCCTCCATAATTGTTCCCTCCATGTGAAGAACTCTCTCCTTGAGAGACATTAGGATTAGGAACTGTATTGGCACTTTGTTGTTGGGGCTGAATTATGTGATGGGGCTCTTGTTGCTGCTTGTCAAGCCTCTCTTGCCTCTCATTCATGGAATGAAGGGATCTCTCCATTCTTGCCAAAATAGTTGACAAAGGACTTTTCTCCAATGCCACAACCAAAGAATCTTCCATAACCTTGGCAAGCTTTTCCTCTTCAGAGGGTTCTTGTTGTTGTTCAACCCGTTGCTCAGGGATTCTTATACGCTGTTCTTCATTTCCATCTAAACCAGAGTGTGGTCCTCCACCTTCCATTGGCTTAGGGTTTTGCTTTCCCTTATTCTTCTTACTTCTGGTATCGTAATGATGAGAACCACTCATCCAAAATGATCACAGGATGGCAAGAATTTGGCTCTGATACCACTGTAATATTCCAGCCAAAAATAACACAAAAAATTGCAGTTTTACAGAAAATTACAGCAATCACACAGTTCTGATCACACACAGAAAACTCAGCGAAACTGATGTTTATTTGTAGCCAAACATGCATAGCAGATCTAATCTCTCCAATTGATTTGTTCAATGAAGCACCAATGCAAAGCCTATGTGACTTTGCCCTAAGGAATATGTGAGCTTTGGGGTTTCAATGGAATTGAAATCACAAAGCCTCTAAGAGGTTGGAGTGCTCTTAGGGTTCCTTCTCCTGAAGCTTGTCCACTCTTCAAGAGCCAAATACAAATTGCTAGCCACAACAAATTGTCCAGAAATATCAAAATGAGAATAATAATCAAGTCTGTTTCACAAATGAGATGTCTCATCCTTATATAGGCTTCCCTTCTCAATGGATGATTAAATCGTGACCCTTAGATCCAATATGAAATAATGAATGGTGGGGATTTCATCTTGGAAACAATGAAATTCGGGTGTAATGTATTTAATGCCAAAATAGGCACTCAAACCACCCAACTTCTAGCTGAAATGGTCCCAAATGGCCTCACAACGCCCAATGTTGGCTTGGGATCTCTTCTAAGTCCAGCCATGCCCTTTTAGAATGCCTCTAACTTACTTTAATAGTCCAAACCTCATCCTTATCTTCAAATTAGTCTTGGAACTCACACAATATGAACCTCATCCTTATCTTCAAATTAGTCTTGGAACTCACAAAATATGACTAGGATCAAAGACTTTGACTTACAACTGCCAAATAGCATTAAATAATGCTTGGTCTTATCCACACATCACACCTTATCCTCAAAACAGTCTTGGGAGTTGTAATTTTCGGATATACACTTGCCAAGGCAATAAATGCACTTGGTCTTTATCCCAAAACATAACTAAACACCAAAATAACAATACTAAGACAAGTATTTACATCATACTTAGCAATTCTTGCTAAAGAACACCCTAAAATACTCTAAAACATGAAAAATAAAATATATACAATGCTGGAAAATATTTGGGACATCACATATGAGGATGGTTTTCAACATCCAAAAAATAGAAATAGAAAAATAAAAACAAATAAATAGTGGAGACTAGTAAGGAAGGATATTGGAAAAAATACCAACTCTTTTGAGGCTTTATCCTATGAAGAAAAAATAGATCAAATCTTAGAAGATATAGTATAACAGGTTCAACATATTAACAAGGAACCATCTATTTAGTATGGTATTGATTTAGGGATAAACATTATCGATGAACCTAAGAAATGTGTCAAATCAAATTGTAAATACTCTTTTGAAGTACCATACACCATTCAGGAGAAAGAATTGGTAAATAAAATGTAGTGTTAGATGTTAATACATCTACCATTAATAAGAAAATACTAGAAAATGAGTAGGACAAGTCAATAGCTTCCATAGTAGATCCTGGAGAGGATAAATCTAAGGAAAAAGAAAGTTGTGAAAAAATATTTAGGAATAGAATAATAATACCTACTCTTAATATAGGCAAGGAAAAAAGAGAAAATCCTCAAATTATCAAGTAAGATCCAGGGAAGCAAGAGAAAACATAGAGAAAGGAACACAAACTAAGTTGGTTGAACTTCTCTTTACCAAACAATAAAATGATATTGGTAATTCACAAGTGGGACTAGTAGCCCCTAATGAGACATGATTACCATCTCATGGAATATAAGGGGTGCTAATGCTTCCTCAAAGTAGAGGTGTATTAGGAAACTTTGTTTAAGTAATAAACCCAATATTCTTTATATCCAAAAAACTAAAATGGTAAAATAAGAAGTTTCTAAAACTAAGAAAGCAATATGGGTGAGATGTGAATGCGATGATATATATTTTTAAGGAGCTACAAGGATAATTATAGCTTTTTGGAATCCTATTAGAACCACTTATGTAACCATTCATAAAAATAGGCATTGGATAGCCTCTTTAGTCACATGCTTCTTTGCAGATATTCATTTCATCCTTATAAATATCTATGGACCTATAACTCAGTCAATAAAATTAGAAGTTTGGAGTGGGATTGAATCCTTTATGAGAAGTAAAGACCAAGAAACTTGATTTATGGTCATAGGATATTTTTTTAATGCCATAACCAAGTTGGATGAAAAATTTAGGATAATTAGGAAACTAACCCAAAGTATGAGAGATTTCTCAGCTTCTATTCAAAATAATTATCTATGAGAGGTTGATTTTGAAGAAGACAACTATACATGGACCAAAAACATGAGAGACTAGAACCTAATAGCAAAAACATTAGATAGAGACTTTCTCTTAGATCATTATCTAGATGAAAGAACTTGAGCTAAAATTAATACCTTGACAAGGATCAGTTCATATCACTGGCCAATAAAAGTTAAAATGGTGGTAAGTGAATTAAAAATAATTCATATTTTAAATATGAGCATATGTGGGAAGACCATCCTCAATATGTTGATATGATAGCACAAACATGAAAATTCTTTAAGAAAAGGTGGGTTGTATACACTTCCAAAAAAATTAAACCAATGACATATAGATTAAAAGAATGAAACAAGAACACATTTTGAAACATTTTTTGAGAAGAAAGAACAAAAGATAAACTTCCAAAATTCCAAAAAGATGATCATAATAATCCAAGATCGGAGGAAAGGAAGTTACTTAGTGAATATCATAATATTTTAAGGAAGAGAAATTTTGGATAATAAAATCAAGATATACTTGGTTAAAAGAAGGACTAAAAAACACAAAAAAAAAATTATAGGATGGCAGTAATACAAAGATCAACACCTAGAATTAGTAGAATTAAATCAATAGAAGGGTTTTGGATTGAAGACCAAAGTGAAATAAAAAAGAAGGCAAGGTCTTTTTATCAGAATATTCTAATATTAGAGGAGTTTGAAGTTCTTAATAATAAACTTCTACAAGAAGTTCCTTCAGTTATAATAGATGAAGACAATAGGAAATGGATAGAGCCTATCACTGTAGAAGAAGTTCATCTAGATTTTTTCTATTTTAGTAAAGATAAATCCCTAGGACCATATGGGATCTCTAGAGAATTCTATCAACATAATTGAGATATAGTTAAGGATTCTTTTTCAATGGTAGTGGAATAGTCTAGGGTAAAACTATACATACCTTATAAAATAAATGCAACATGTCTTACCCTGATTCCAAAAAAGAAAGATGCAAAATTGTTTGATTCATTTCAACCCATAAGTCTATGTAATATGGCATATAATATTATTTTCAAAGTTAATATGAATTGGTTAAGACCACTATTAGACAAAATTATTTCAAAAGAGCAAGGAGGATTTGTGAAAGAGAGACAGATTCTAGATAGGATCATAGTAGATAATGAAGTTATGCATTCAGTAGCTTCAAGAAAAGAGAAATCAATGATCACTAGAAATAGAAAGTTTTCTCCAGTTCCCACTACCATATTAAACCTTTAATCACTAGATCAATATTTTTTTAAACCATTCCAAAGTGCAAAACCATTTGGTATAGATAATGCAATAAAAATTAAGCTTGGGTCATTAGGCTCAATATACTTACTTAGAAGAATTCTTACCCATTATCTTTGAATATTTTTATACAATATCTAGATTACTTTTTCCCTAAGATCTATGTTTACATCCGTAAGAATTCTTAAACCGAGACCTTCCCTAGTTTTATCATCGCACACCTTGCTCCATTTCACAAAAGGAAATTTCTGCGTATCATGTAATCCTAACCTCAAAAATGATCGCATAATATAGATTAAACTTTTTTCTATTGATTTTGTTATAGTATACAATGACATATAATAAGTTAGAATGGCTTGTACAATTGGTTTAATTAGCTACTCTTCCTGTTAATATAACCATATACCTTTCCATTATGGTCATTTATTCTAAACTTTACTTATAACTAGATTCCATAATTCTATCCTCATTCTCCACTTAAATAAGGGCATCCCTAGATAAGTTGTTGGTAAATTTTCCTCCTCCATTTGAAGTAACTTGCATATCCCTACTTGGATTTTAGCTAGAGTGTTTAGGAAGTAAATTTTAGATTGTATTCTATTAATATTTTGCCCTAATGCTCATTCTTAATTCTTTAATATTTTATTCATATCTCTAGCCTTGTTTATCCTTGACCTTCCAAAAATGGTTGTAGCATATACAAACTATTTATAGGTGATGTTTTCGATGTTATTACTAGCCTTTAGTCCACTTATAAGCCCATCTTTGTTTTCTTCAACTTCCTTCCCAAAACCTCTACCATAATAATGAAAAAATATGGTGATAAAGGATCTTCCTATCTAAGACCTCTCTTGGCTTTAAAATATTTTGTGACTAACCTATTTACCAATGCTAAATATAAAATTGTAGAAACACAATATTTAATCCATCTAACCAATTTCTTACCAAAACTAACTTTTTTAATACTACAAAAAGAAAATCCCATTTAAACCTATCATAGGCTTTACTCATATCAAGTTTTAAGATCATTGTTTTCTCTTTTTTTTAAATTATTCATTGTATATCTTTAGGAGCTACTATGATCCTATCTAGAATATGTCTTCTTTTCACAAATCCTCCTTGCTCTTCTGAAATAATTTTGTCTAGCAGTGGTCTTAACTAATTTTACACCACATTGGAAATAATATTATATGCCATATTACATATGCTTCTAGTTCTAAATGAATTAAATAATTATGCGTCCTTTTTTGGAATTAGGGTAAGATATGTTGCATTTCATTTTATAGAGTGTGTATTGTTTTACCCTAGACCGACCCAATACCACCAATAAAAAATCTTTCACTATATCCTGATTATGTTGATAGAATATTATAGAGAGCCCATCTGGACCTAGGAATTTATCCTTATTAAAAGAGAAAATATATATATTAACTTCTTCTAGAGTAAAAGTCTTCATCAGTTTTCTATTATCTTCATCTATTATAACTGAAGGTATTTCTTATAGAGGTTTATCATTAAGAACATAAGACTCCTCTAATCCTAAAATATTATGATAAAAATAACTTGTCTCCTTTCTAATTTCACTATGGTCTTCAATCCAAACCCCTTCTACTGATTTAACTCTACTAATTCTAGATGATGATCTTTGTACTATAGCCATCCTACCAAAAAACTTTGTATTTTTATCTCCTTATTTTAACCAAGTCTATCTCAATTTTAATCTCCAAAATTTATCTTCCTTACTCAAAATATTATGATATTCACTAAGCAACTCCCTTTTCTCTAAGCTTGGATTATTATGATCACTTTTTTGAAATTTTGAAAGTTTATCTTTTAGTTCTTCTTTCTTCTCAAAAATATTTCCAAATGTATTCTTTTTCCATTCTTTCAATCTAGATATCATTGATTTAATTTGTTTTGGAAGTGTATATAGCCCACATTTTCCTAAAAAATTCCATATTCATGTTATTATATCAACAAATTGAGGATGCTCTTCACACATATTCTCATATTTAAAATATGGTATTTTTTTAAATTCACTTACCATAATTTTAACTCTTATTTCCTAGTGATCTAAATCAATCCTTGTCAATGTTAGAATTCCCAAGAGTAGAACTACAAAGCATTACAATATTTGAAGAAACAAAATAGAACTGATTGATTTATTCTAGGGATCAACTTTGTATAAATAGCAAAGTTGATCATTGAGAGTCGTTGGATTACAACAACTCATCAAGTCTGATGAAGACACCATTGAGAGTTAACCTAACACATGGAGGAGTGGAACAACTCATCAAGTCTGATGAAGACACCACTGAGAGTTCACCTGACACATGGAGGAGTGGAAACTCAAGTGTGTCTATCCTAGTAGAACTTAAGAGAATATTCACTTATTCTAACACCCACCTTAAATGATACTAGGGGTGGTTTGTACAAATGAGTCTTGGAAACAAGGCCTGATGAGGTACTCATGTACAATGATTTCTTTTCTAAAGAGATGGTAAAAACCCAAATGGAAAAGCCATCAATCAAAAAAGGAATAAGGAAGAGGCTTGTCTTCGGATGACGAAGATTATCCTCTTAAAACAATAAAGGGATGAGTCCCGACAACATGGCCTGATGAGGTACCCATTTACAATATATAGATGGTGAAAAAACCCCTTGGGGAAAAACCATCTGTTACAAGAAAAATATCCAAGATAGAGGCATGTCTTCGGATGGCGAAGATTGTCCTCTCAACACAAAAAAAAATGAGTCCCGACAACTTGGCCTGATTAGGTACTCATGAACAATATATACTTTTGGAGAGATGATGAAAAAACCACAAGGAAAAAAACCATCCTCCAAAGAATACAATAGTAAAAGGAGAGGTGGAAGACCTTTGTGTCAATGCAGTTGTATTACTCCAAGTTTCTCTCGCAACTATATGTAACGTGGAGAAGGAAATGACTTGGTGAAGATGTCTGCAATTTGCTCCTCAGTTGGAATATAGTCCAAGTATATGTCCTCATTATGAATGTGTTGTCGAATGAAGTGCATATGTATCTCAATGTGCTTGGTGCGTTGATGCTCAACTGGATTTCGTGCAATGTGAATTGTGCTCTGATTGTCACACCAAAGAGTTATAGGTTTGTCATGGGATAAACCAAATTCCCTTAGAATTTTATGAAGCCAAAGAGCTTCCTAACTTGCTAAAATTGCTACCCTGTATTCTACCTCTATAGATGATAAGGCTACTGCTTGTTTTTTGCATAACCAGGCTATTGGCGAAGAACCAAGACAAAAGACATAGCCAGAAGTTGAACATTTGTCTTCTACTGAACCTGCCCAATATGAATCTATGTAGCCAATGATATCCATGGATTTTCCCTTATATAAGAGCCCAAATTGAGTAGTTCCTTGCAAGTAGTAGAGGATTATTTTTGTTGCTTGCCAATGACTTAAGTGAGGTTGATGGGAGAATCTAGATATGAGGCCAACAACATATGAGATATCTGGATGAGTATGAGTAAGGTATAATAGACTCCCTACAAGCTGACGGTATAGAGTTGCATCACATAGAGGGGATGAGTAGGAAGTACTTAGATTTATGCCAGATTGAAAAGGTGTAGGAGAAGGTTTACAATATGACATTTTAAACCTCTGAAGAAGATCTAGAGTGTATTTTTGTTGACACAATGAAATACCTGCATTTGTTTGATTTATTTGGATCCCAAGGAAGTAATGAGCTAAACCTAGATCAACCATATCAAATTTTTTAGAGAGGGAGTCTTTTATAGTCTGAATGTGATTGAAGGTACTACCAGTGATTAGAAGATCATCAACATATAAAACAAGAATGATGATTTTTCCTTCATCTCTCCAAATGTAGACTGTGTTATCAGACTCACAATGAGAAAAACTTGTGGAAAGAAGGAAGGAGTCCATATTTTCATACCAAGCTCTAGGAGCTTGTTTGAGGCCATAGAGAGACTTGTTTAGCCTACAAACAAGAGAGGAGTCTTGAGTGAAACCAGAAGGTTGTTCCATGTATATCTCTTCATTTAAATCCCCATGTAAGAAAGCACTTTTTACATCCATTTGAAAGACATACCACTTTTGGGAAGCAGCAGAGCAAGAACCAGTCTTACAGAATCCATTTTAGCAACTGGAGCAAAGGTTTTAGCATAATCAATTCCTTCAATTTGAGAGAAACCTTTGGCTACTAGGTGAGCTTTGTGTTTGTCAATTTCTCCATTAGGACCATACTTTGTTCTATAAATCCATTTACAACGAACTAATTTCCTTCCTTTAGGCAAGGGAACTAAATCCCAAGTTTTGTTTTTGATTAAGGAAGAGAATTCTTTTTCCATGGCATCATCCCATTATTTAATACCAGTTGCTTATTTGAAGGACTGAGTATCAGAGGAAATAGATTGACAAACAAGACCAGTGCCTATGGAGTTGGTTGATCTGGATGATGGAAGATTTTGGATGTAAGGAGTAGCTTCTTTAAAAATGGTGCGGGCCCATTTTGGCATAGTGGAAGGAGTAGAAGGAGTGGAAAGACATTGAGTTGGAGTTACAAGTTCCTCATATTGATTATCAATCTCTAATTTAACCTCTAGATTTGGTTCTTCATAATATTGAGGTTCTATTATAGGAGAAGGCTCAATGGAGGAAGAGGAGAGTTGAGGATCTTTCTGAGGGAATGTTTCATCAAATTGGACATTCCTATGAAAAAATACCTCATGAGTTGAGGGATCAAGGAGCCTATATGCTTTCATTTCCTCAAAATAACAAATAAATATGAGCTTTCTGCTTTTCTTATCTAGAGCCTTCATTTTCTTCTTTGGGATGTGTGCCCAAGAAGTACACCCAAAAATATTGAAGAAGGAAACATCTGGTTTTGAACCAGTCCATTCTTCTTCAAGAGTTAAATGATCAAGAGCTTTATGAGGTGTGTGGTTTTGAATATAATTGGCACAGTTAATAGCTTCTGCCCAAAAAACTTTTGGAAGATCTCTTGAATGGAGCATACAATTTGCCATTTCCTTTAATGTTCAATTTTTCCTTTCTGCAATGCCATTTTGTTGAGGATTATGGGAGACAGAATGTTGATGAATGATGCCATGATTTGATAGAAATATGGAGAACTCATTACTGTAGTATTTCCCCCATTATCTGTGCAAATTTGCTTGATATTGCAAGAGGCCTGATTTTCAACTAAGGCTTTGAAGACTTTGAAGTGGGATAGAACATCACTTTTATATTTTAGGAAGTAGACCCAAGTTCTTCTAGAAAAGTCATCAATAAAGGTTAGAGCATATTTTACTCCTTTGAAAGAAGGTTCTAGAAAAGACATCAAGTCACTATGGATTAATTCTAGAGGGGATGAAGTTTTTAGAGAACTACTTGGGTGGAAAGGATCTTGATGTTGCTTTCCAAGAGCACATCCAGGACAAAATCCATCAATAGAAGAGACTTGAGGTAAACCTTGTTACCATTTCATGGGTGCTCAATTCCTTTAGGTAGTTGTAACTGAGATGACCAAACCTTTCATGCCAAATTTTGCTTTCAAGATCTCCATGAGCCACAAAATAGGAGGTCCCTTCTAGATTTTTGAATCCTTTGAAGTGAAATAGGTGAGTGTTGTGATAAATATCTCCTTTGGCTATGAGAGAATGGGGATCTTGAAAGTCTCTTATCTCAACTCCTGTTGGAGAGAAGAGAACAATTTTCCCCTTTCCAGAAGTACAAATCTGATAGACAGAGAGGAGATTTGTGGCAATGTTTGGAACATAGAGAACATTATTGATAGAGCCACCATCAATGGTTATATCACCCTTTCCTTTGATTGGGATGAAGGAAGAGTCACCAACTTCTATGCTATAGGTTGAACTTGAGGAGATAGAAGAGAATGACTCATCTGAAGCAGTCATGTGATGAGTTGCTCTGGAATCTAGGACCCAATGATTAGAAGAAGAATTGGAGGTTTTCCCTTGAATATTAAGGGCTTTTCCTATTTGCTTTTTATTGTCTATATTTTGATCCTTCATAGCTGCCTCTAGTTGTTGTAATCTTTTCCAACATTTGTTTACAAAGTGACCATTCTTTTTGCAGTGAGTACAAGTTATGGGATTCTTTTCCTTCTTTTTGAATTTTTCTTTAGAAGAGGTGGAGGCTACTAAGGCTTTTGAGGAAGAGGAAGAAGAAGATATTTCATATCTTGCAAGTTTTGTTTCTTCCCTAGTTAGTCTATCACAAAACTCTTCTAAAGAGGGCATTTTAAAGGTTGCACCAAGAGCATATTTGGTAGATAGAAAGGTGGTAGCAAAGATTTGAAATATACCATTTAGTTTAGAAAGGATTAGATAAATGCATTCTTCTTTAGTCTTAGTCTTCCCACTACCTTTGTATTGAGTGAGGACCTCTTTGAATTTGGTGAGGAAGTCAACAATATTGTTGAAGTCCTCAGGAGATAGAGTTGTTAATTCTGCTTCTAGTTGCATTGATCTTATTTGATCTACTTTCCCAAACAAGGTCTTTAGTTTCTCCCAACTTTCATAAGGAGTTTTACAATCTGCAATGTGAAACCACAAACTTTCATGCACATTAGAGCTTATAATACCCATTGTTTCATATATTTTCCCTTTGTGAACAAATATTTCATATTCTTTTTCGAACTCAGGTTGCTTTTCTTCTAATAGGTGTGTGAGCCCTTTCTAAGAAATGAGATTTAAAATTTTGGGTTTCCATGTATGGAAGTTGTGAGGAGTGAGAGGATCAATTGTATTCATTGAATTCATTTTGAAGTTAACCCAAAGGTCCCCCCTTTAACTTTAATTTAGAGAATGCAATAGATATTAGTCAATAGAAGCTTGTAAAAAATACCAAATTGCTCAAAAATACCCACCCTAACGAGAGGGAAACTATAAGTAATTTTGAGGTTATTTGATATTTAATGAGGTTAATGAGATAAATATGCCAAAGCTTTTAGGAAACATCAAATAACTCAATAAATACCCACCCTAACGAGAGGGAAACTATAAGTATTTTGAGTAAATTTGATATTAATTATGGTTAAGAGAACAAATATGCCAGGCCTATATATCTTTTCTTCTCAAATACCCGCCCTGACTAGAGGGAAACTATAAGTATTTGATTAGATATGATACTTGGAACATAGGTGAATATCAACTAGGCATGTATTGGTTACCAAATAACTCGCCCTTACTTGAGGGAAACTATAAGTTAAATAGTATGTACAATAAGGTGAGTGGTGATATGAATTATTTGTTCTTCTTAGGAAGTTTAGAATGAGAAATAATGCTTTTAAAGAGATAATTAAAAATACTCTTTGTCAACAATAATAAATTGAACACATAAAGATTTTTAATTGTTTGATGAAATAATAGATATATTTTATTTATTCTTTATTATGTAAGGATTGGATTGAATACCCTTTTATTTCATTTAAGTTGACTATATGTAACAAATTGATTCCAAAAAAGTTAATTAATATAGAGACTATTTTGAAAGGAAATATTTTTCATTCACTAAAATATCTCTATAAAATATTAAAGACGTTTGGAAAATAGAGAATTTAAGTTGTTAATATAAAATTTTGCTTAATGAAATAAAGAAATAGTAAAAAAATATTTTAGTAATTTCTTTAATTAAGTGAAGATTTAATCAACACCTTTTTAATATTAAGAAAGATATATAAACAAAATTAATATTACCAACTTAAGAACGAAAGTAAAGAAGGTAAAATAAGGCAAAAAGTGACGCAATGACACCCCCCAAACTTAGTATAGGTGCAAAAGGTACCTATAAACCCCCACATAAAATATTTTATTAAAATTTTTACAATTCTCCTTTGATTTTTGGGTGAAGAAAAAGCTGGAAAGGAAAGGGAATGAAATGTTTTTTTTTCTTGCTACAATATATAAAAAAATATATTATAGCTTAAATTAAAGGGGTTGACGTCAGACAGAGGATGCAACAGAAAAAATGTCTTGAAAGGCAGCGAGTAAGGGTCCATGAAGCACCTTTCAATGAACAAGCAGTGAGGAAGGGTGGCATCTACGTTCGTCACTCCAATGGCGGCGTCTAGGAAAAATGAGACTCCTTCTATATCTGCACTGGATAAGAAAAATGTTATTTTAAAAAATCATATAACACCTTACCATATGACGCATTGAAGAGGTGTTGAGAGGAGTGATGCCAAAGTAGAGAGTCTCCCTTAGCAACTATGCCATAGACCAACTTTAAAAGATGAATCAGAGACGCTGAGAGCAAGGCATCGAAGAGAGGATGCGGTGACCTGAGTGTTTCTGAATCTTTCACTTGCAGAACAAATTATCTCACCACACACTAACCTGAAGAAAAAACACTTGTAGAGATTTACAAGGAATAGTATAAAATGGGCCCAAAGAAATATCAATCTAAGCTTTACCAAAGAAAATCTTAGGAATACAAAAGAGTTATGATTTTAAGCTTAGAAAGATGTTTATATAACAAGAGGAAAGAAGATCCTCTTGAGTGTCGAAGGACAAACAGATATGACGAACTTCGAGTAGAACGCTTCCTAAAATCTCAAGATCTTCGAAGAATATAAAAAATTAATGAGGGAAATGCCCGTTGAGAGATGCAGTCTCAAGGCATGCCATAGCAAAACGCTGGCCAAAGGCCACGTTCGGAAAAAATTTATGAACGTTGGTCTAGGTAGGTAGACCAAGAGTCATTAATTGGTGACGCGAAGAGCGATCCTTACATTAATTAAAATTTACGAAGACAAAACCATTTGAGATTGTAAGATAAAAAAAAATTAAATGCCCACCAAAAGTAAGGGCCTACGGTTTTCCCTTTCCTCCATGTTAGAAGATACGCAACGAGGGCAAAAGGATGTCGAACGCTTATCCTTCTACATTATGAAATGCGTAGCGAAGGCTATTGAAAGTCGAATGAGTTGGCATTTAAGGGAAAAAATTTAAACGTAGGCGAAGTAGGAGGACAAATAAAACTAGGGGGCCTCTAAAAAAAATGTTTGATTTATATTAGTTTCCTTCTTGAGTGAAACGCAGTGATGGTTGCGTTCGAGAGGGAAAGAAATAATATAAATTAAAAAACACCTAGAACGGGATGCAACATTGCTTTAATTGTTTTAAAGCAAGTTGCATTCATTAAGGAGTATTTTTATAGAGGCAAAAAAATTTCAATATGCATACACAAAGTAGTGAATAAAGAAATTTTGAAATATTTGCATCAATGGTAAAACAAAATTATATAAATCATTAGGTATTACCATAAGCAAATATCTTTTAAAAAAATTGCATATATGAGCATACTACAATATGAAAAAAAACCTTTTTCTTTAAAAAAACAAAGAATAAGAGATTAAGAACCAGTTCGAGAAACCTCCTTCAAGAGAGAATGCTAGCAGAATCTATCTTGCTCTGATACCATGTTAGAATTCCCAAGAGTAGAACTACAAAGCATTACAATATTTGAAGAAACAAAATAGAACTGATTGATTTATTCCAGGGATCAACCTTGTACAAATAGCAAAGTTGATCATTGAGAGTCATTGGATTATAACAACTCATCAAGTTTGATGAAGACACCACTGAGAGTTCACCTGACACATGGAGGAGTAGAACAACTCATCAATTCTGATGAAGACACCACTAAGAGTTCACCTGACACATGGAGGAGTGGAAACTCAAGTGTGTCTATCCTAGTAGAACTTAAGAGAATATTCACTTATTCTAACAGTCAAGGTATTAATTTTAACACAAGTCTCTTCATCTAGACAATGATATGAGAGTATACATTTATCTAATTTTTTTCTATTAGGTTTTAGCCTCTCTTGTTGTTGGTCCATGTATAGTTGTCTTTTTCAAACTCAACTTCCCATAGATTTTTGTTTTAAATAAAGACTAAGAAATCTCTCATACTTTGGATTAATTTCCTAATTCCTCCAAATTTTTCAATCAACTTGGTTATGGCATTGAAATATCCTATGATCATGAATCAGGTTTCTTGGTCTTTACTTCTAATAAAGGCTTCAATCCCACTCTAAACTTCTAATATACCTTATTGAGTTGTAGGTCCATAGACATTGATAAAGATGAAACAAATAGCAAAATAACACATAACTAAAGAGGCTATCCAATGCCTAGTTTTATATATGGTTGCACAAGAGGTTCTAGTAGGATTTTAACAAGTTAGAATTCTTCTTGTTGCTCCTTCAAAATCAATAGCATTCCATTCATATTTCATCCATATTATTTTCATAGTTTTAGAAAAAAATTATTTTATCATTTTAGTTTCCTGGATACAAAGAATATCAGGCTTATTACTTAAATAGAGGTCCTTGATACACCTCTGCTTTGATGGGGCATTAGCACCCCTTATATTCAATGAAATGATAATCATGTCATATTAGGGGCTATTAGCCCCACTTGAAAACTACCAATATCATTTTGTTTTTTGATAAAGAAGAGTTCAACCTTTTTAGTTTGTGTTCCTTTCTCTATTTTTGCTCTTACTTCCCTAGATCTCGCTTGATACTTTGAGGGTTTTCCTCTTTTTGCCTTACCTATATCAAAAATAGGTCTTGTTATTTTATTCTTCAATATTCTTTCACAACTTTTTTTTTTCATGATTTATTCTCTCCTAAATCTACTAGACAAGCTTTTGATTTGTCCTACTCATTTTTTAATATTTCCTTGTTGATGGTAAAAATGTTAACATCTAACAATACATTTTATTTACCTATTTTTTTTTCTAATTTTTTTATTCTTTTCAATTATATTAACTCTACTAACAATTTAAATACTATAATTTCAAAATAATTATTAAAACCTTCTTCTATATCCTTAAATTTAAAATAATAAAAATAAAAAATATCTAATAATTCTCATTCTCCACAAACTCAATAAACCTTATCTAACCCATCAAAAAAAACCGTTAAAATGATTTGTTTGTTACATATTGCTTATGATAATTTCATCCGACATAATTACATGAGATCCATTGCTTTATTTTATAAATATATAATTTTAACAAGCATACCACCCGCCGAAGATCAAAATATATAATAATCAGGAAACCCAAAGATCAAAATATATAATAATCATCGTGCTCTACAAACAAACCGTACTCGCCCCATCGAAAGATCCCTATCCCCTGATTTGAGGGATGATTAATGTTTTTTTTTTCACCCGACATACCTACCTACTTAGACTCATCGTTTTTTTTATACATAAAAAGATTGGGTTATGTCTGTTGGTTGGGTCAAAAATCATAGTGTTATTATTATAACCTCTCACCTTTATAAACAGAATACGATCAAGACGGCTTAAGTTAGTACTCCATTATCAAATTAACCCACACTCAATAAACTTAAGTTAGATTACTACTTTACCCAAATCCATGACTTTATTTTAAAAATAAATAATCTCAACTGACGTTACATACCTTGCTTATGATATAAAACCCCTCGAATCGCTTGGGGGAATTCCATATTCTCAAATAACAGATTGTCTCCTCAAATATGGAGAGTAACACCAATAATAATGAGGATGGCGGTTCTCTCATTGATGGCCAGCCCTCGTCAAGTAAGCAATGAAGAAAGTTTCCTTTTCGTTGTTGTTGTTTGCAAAGAGGGGGGGGGAATTTCTTGTTTAAATTGGGGGGCTTTCCACGCACTGGCACGACCAGTTTGGAGAAGGCGCTTAACTTGCTTGGATTCCGCTGCTATGACTTCCCCATCTTGTTCAAAGATCACCGTCACGCTCGTCTGTGGCTTGATGCCTTGGAAGGTATAACCATATAAACATTTCAATGTATTCTTAGTTTTTTCTGTCATGAGATCATAAGAAATACTTTCAAATACACAGCAAACTTAAACCTTTCAACTTTTTTAGCTTTTATTCACACCTTCAACTTTTTGAAAACTCAAACTTTTAAACTCTTTATTTATTTGGTTGGATGTTTTATAAAGGTAAATATTATTGTATAGTTACGATATAACTTTTACATAATATATTTTCTAAAGGAAAGATTTGAACCTAAACTTCTAGATAAAAATTAGAGTTTTTAATAGCGAATATTTATTTGGGAGGAATTTTGCAGAGGATAAACAAGGCATGATAGAGATTTACAAGCAGCACATAGACCATGTCAAAAGATGGGTGCCTGCCGAGAAGTTGTTAGTGTTTGAGGCGCGCCAAGGATGGCCTCCCCTCTGCAACTTCTTGGACCTTCCACTGCCTGCGGTTGAATTCCCCCACTCCAACGACAGGAAAGCTTTTCAAAATTATTTTGACAAACTTAGTTAACGGCATTTGTCCGGAGAATACTTAAGGCGTTTTGAGTACTATCTATAGAGAAAAAGAGTTTGTAGTTGAATATTGTATTAAATTCAACAAAGTTATGATTAGTTAAAGGACGAAGATAAGTTTTCCGAGTTATATGTTAGATAGGTTTTGTGGTTGTTAGAAACGCCACGGATCTGCTATGCCTAACTTAAAAATTGGTGTCTTTCAACGTGTGGGCACTCTGCAAACAAATTCGTGTCTTCAATCGGGTGGGAAGGATTTCTCTGTGATCTGTGGGTGTTAAATTTTTATGTATTTTTAATGGGTTAGTATTGCAATATAATATTTTAGTAGAGACTTTTAAAGGAATTTTTTCACTTTGATTTTATTGTTAAATTTTATGGTAAATCTCCGTGAGTGTGGTTTACAGGCAATGAAGGGATGATGTGATCTGGGTTCAATTTCCATGGTGTGTATAAAAAGTATTACTCAAAAAAAATATATAATGATAAATTCACTTGAATGTGGTTTAGATAAAAAAATAAATAATAATAATAAAATAATAATAAATATTATGGTAAACTCAAATATCAACCTATGCTTTAGGTTTTAAAATAAAATATTTATCTACCTTAATTACCCTTGTATATATATATTTTTTAATTTTCCTTTTAATCTTTTCTATTCCATTAATTTACATCTAAATTAGTATAAGTTATACTTATTGGCCATCACTATCTTTACTTTTTAATTAATATGTATCTTTATATAAACTTTTTGATGGTGATTGTATGTACTTAAGATTAATTTCATTTGATAGTGGGTATTTAAGATTAATTTTACAAGATAATATATTTGTTTATTTATTTGTAACTTCTGATGTACATAGCATATCCGCAGCATGTGAGGGGAGAGATTTGAACCTAGGGCCTCTCGATTTCAACTGGAAAGTTTTAACTACCCACTTGTTTTTTTTTTCTCAACTTCTTTATCAAATAAGTGCTTTAAATTTTTAATAACAAATATCTTCATGTCATTAATATTGTTTGGTTATTCATCCAAATTGACGTGTTTATATTTATTTGTTTGATTTTTTTCAAATATTCTAAAAAACCATAATAGCCTACCTGTACATTGTTTTTTATTAAAAATATTATATAAAAAAATCATTCTTTTAATTTAAATTTATTAATCAATTATTTTTATTGTTTGGCTATTCATCTAAGTTGATGTGTTTATATTTATTTGTTTGATATTTTTAAATATTCTAAGAAAGCAAACCATAATAGCCTACCTTTATAGGAAGGCAAGGCACTTGTTTTTTATTAAATTATTATATAAAACATTTATTCTTTTAATTTGAATATTTCTAAGTCCTAACTAATTGTGGTTATTTTAGTTTAATATACTAGCCTACTTCATACTCATACAACGTGGTACCATTTATTAGTTTAAATTCGTCTCTCAAAGATTATTAGAGACACCGTGGCCATATTCATTATTACTTTATCTTCAAAGGAGGAGAAAGTAAAAACACCAAGATAAATCAAACCAGACCTAGGCCCACCACCCATATGACCACTTGTTCACACTTGCCCGGTCTCTCCTATCTGCAACGATCCAGTACAGCACTGGATGGGGTGGGGGGGGTGGAGAATAAGTACAGCATAGTACAGCACTGAGGGTGGGAGTGGGGATAATTATTCTCCATCTCCACCCCCACTCGCACCCTCAGTGTTGTACTTACTCTTCACATCTACCCCCACCCTCAGTGCTGTACTTACTCTCCACATCCACCCCACCCTCAGTGCTGTACTTACTCTCCACTTTCATTTGGAGAATAAGTACAGCACAGTGCTGTACTTACTCTTCACCCCTACTTTGTAAACTGTTGCTTAAAAAAATAGTTGTAGATTTTTTTTTATATATAAAAAATCTAAAAGAACGCCTTAATAGCTATTCAATGGCTACTCATCTTTCTAATAGTTATCACTTTTGTGGTCCCAATGTGCATTGAAATTGAGGGCATTTGAACAGAGATTGCACATGCTAACCGACTGCTTCCTCCCAGTAATCATTGCTGAATTCAGGGAGGGAAATAACATTTGAAAATCGATTGATTGTACTTTTACATGGAATATCTGAAGAGCCGACACAGTAAATTTGGATATGAGCTTGCGGTACAGGGGATGACAAAATATAATAAAGTAGTCAGAAAATTCTGCTATTGAAGTGTACAATCTGAGTTTCAAAAGAAACCTATATAAGATTCAAAGAAGTGATCAAACCTAAAGTTCAGACGCCTCTAATAAGATTTCATTCAAATTCTTCGTTCACTTTCTGTTTAACAATGCAAGGGTCCAACGGGTAAACAGGTTGAGTCTCCCTTGCCTTGATTAATTGACTCTTCTATGGTCTCCAGTCTTGGAAATTATTTACATACTTTCATCTTCAGGTAAAAATAAAAACAAAAAATCTCCTCTTTTAAAATTTTCCATGTTCTCCTACCATTGTTTCCACTCATGAAATAATCCATGCTCTTTCATCCTCGAAGTTCAAAAAATAAATTAAGATTCCAAAAGAATCAAAACTTCATTTCTTTTGTTAAGATCTATCATCTCTACTCCTGAAGTTATGCAGGTTCTCCCACTCTTAAAAATTAATTCTATATATGTCTTTTATAAAGGATGCCTAATTATATATGTATTTAGTTTGAATTTAATTTTTTATCTTATAATTTAAACTTGAATTTTTTAATAAAAATTTAGAAACATAATAATAAAATATTCTAACTTTAATCTATTTAATAAAAATTCAAAAACAAATTTTGTATATGTTAAATTTCAAATTGTAAAACCATACCTAAATCCAATAAAGAAAATTGTCTCCCATAAACCTCTTAGCTTAGGTGGCACCCCATTTCAACGCTTTCGCCTATCTTAGATAGGCGCCTCGGGATTGATAACTCTTAGCGTTTTTAGATATATATCCTTTATATCTAAGCTAGTTTAAATGTTTGCAACGGTTGGTTAGTCGATCGTTTTAGTTTAAATATTTTAAATGTTTTTGTTAATGTCGGATTTTTTAATAAAAAAAAAAATTGTTTACGGCGTGACATTTATGACCTCTTTGCCTCTCACCCCTCTGTTTTCCATTGTAGGAACGTCTCTCGATGTAATTATAATAAATTATATATATAGATATATATAAAGCTCACACACACCACACTCCACACTAGTTTAAACTTGGATCTCTCAAAAGAAAGCCCAGAGCCTTAACCACACTGGGACTAAATTTTGTATATTATAAAATTAAAAAATAATTATTAATAAGGTTTTAATGTCATTTCAAGGAAATTAGAAATATATATTTTTTACATTAACCATGTGGTGTAATGTTGAAATCTAAAAATATAATTAAAATTATAGATTACTATATTGAAGTAAATTGAAGAATTTTAATCCATAGAGTCCTTACCATTAGATGTGTTTTATTATTCTACTTTTTAGTAAATTAACACATAAGCACAATTGTTTTAAAAAACTTATATTTATACTATAAAGAAACAATATAAAATGGATTTTACTATATTGTATTAAAAAAGTTTATTTTAAATGGATGGTAGAGTAACTTTTAATCATGAGAAAAAAGTAATGTTGTGTTGTAAGTGAGTTTTAAATTTTAGATAGATAGGACACATGGGTAACAAGCACAAGATTGTTGACGAGTTGGGAGGAGGGTTTTGAAGGGTTTTAAAAAAAAATTGCAAAGAAAATAAATTTTTGACGGGGATGATCACAGTGAGGAAAATATACAATTTGAGGAAATGCAGTGGATTCAAAATAAAGTAGACAACCAATTTTTACAATTCATACTAAAGAAAAAATTAATGAGCACTTCTAGTTCACAATGCAAAAAAACCCAGATATCACAATCTTTAACAAAAATGAGGACAAGTGTTGAAGAGAACCAAAAATAAATTTTACTATGTAATATGGGTGAGGCCCATTTCAATCCCTAGGGTGTATTGTGAGTAGTCTAGGGTCAATAATTAATCTTCTTTTTCATACTAGCCAACCTAAAAAGAAGTTTAGTTTTATTTGAAGGCTGAGTGAAGTCATCAAAGTTAGATTCATCCATGCAAAGAGGAACTTTACCAGTATTTTCCAACTTTGCCACCAGTTGCTTGGATTATCTGGTTCTTTCCTCATTCCATTTAACTCCTTTTAGGGGGGACTCCACCACCTTGGTCCTAAAAACCAAGACAAGGGTAGTGTTGATGACCTCCCAACTTAGATAATCACTTTGCTTAGAGTGATATGAGTTCGATAGTCGACAACGACAAGCATCACCCTAGCAAGGGAATTCAAGATATCCTTCCCCAATAGGCCTCTTGCTTTAACAACGTGGTCAAAAATCAACTTTTCCTAACCCTTATGGATTGGGTCTAACATAACCCATTTCTTGACCCTACTAATTGACCTCGACATAGACTAAATCAAGAATGAAGGAATATTCATGAGCCCCTTGTGATGCAAGTGGTCAAGGAACATAAAATTAAAACTCTTGAGAATATCTTGATTTTCGTCCAACATAAAATATTGCATTATCACCAATGCAACTCTATCCCAGGGCGCTTTTAGATAAGATCTCTTAAATTTATTTTGGAATTTCATTAGCTCCTCATCTTATCCCAAAAATTACTAAGATTCTCTGGAAAAATTACTAAGATTCTCTAGCCAAGGAGTGATTCTCTGTTATGAATAAAATTTTATGTTAATATACAATATTTAAATTCTGAAAATGTTACGAACCTTACAGTAAAATAAAAAGGCATTCACAAAATATTGCAATAATAATAGAAAAAGAGCTTGAAATTTACAATATTGCAAGATGGAATGGAAATGTAATAGATTAGATTGTAGAAAGCAAGAACACATTACAGAATGGTAGGCCTCTTTGAAGGGACAACCTCCTTAGAAGCAGAGCTTCGATACAAAAAATATGAGATGCCTTCATCTATTCTCCCTTGCCTTTTTAAAGACTCCTTGTAACCCTAACTATATGATCATGATGTAATATGGGTGGAACCCATTGAAATCCCATATAATTCATTAAAAAATATTGTTATAAAATTATCAAATGGTATTAGCCCAACTGGTTATATTTCTTAACTTTCAAGGAGTCCCAGGTTTAAATATTACTAAGCAATACATGCATAATTTCCAAATTGTTATAATACCACTATGTGTTCATGATGTAATATGGATGGGGTTGTTTCAATCCCACATAGCCAATTGAAAAAAGTGTTTTCAAATTATCAAATGGCATGAGCTTAACCAATTAAATTCCTTGATTTTCAAGGAGACCTAGGTTTGAATCTTACCAAGCAATATATGCATAATTGTCAAGTTGTTGAAATACCATTATATGGTCATGATGTAATATGGGTGGGGTCCATTTAAATCACATATGACCAATTTTTAAAATTAGTGTTCTCAAATTTTCAAATGGCATGAATATAAGTTGTTAAATTGTCAAATTTTGTGAGTCCTAAATAAAATAATCTTTTGATTTAGCACACTCCTTATATAATCCTACAAGATGAATAATAAGAAAAACTAAATGTATTGTATTAAATTACTAGCTTTATCACATTGGAATCCAAAAATGCAAGAAACTTAAACCACGCGATTGCTCCATTTATATCAAATTTATTTATAATGTGAAATAGACCAAAATCAATGACAAGAAAACTATTATACCTTGTAAATTTTAAAACTAGCAAGAGTATATATAGAACTTAAAATATAATCTACGAGATATATGTTTGTGTCCTAGTAGATAGCTCTAGCTAGTTTAATTCAATACTTTTTCCCAACATTAATGTTTGATCCCATGCTTCCCAATTTCAATTCGATCTTAGACTCTATCATTCCTATATTTTTTCCAATGCATATAGTTAGATAACACTCTAGTACTTCATAGAATACGTTAGGTAATACAAATATAATATTTTCTTCTATTATGCACTTATATGTCATATGGCACATGGGATAAACTCAATAAGACTATGGGATAGAACATGCATTCTTATGGTGCTAAAAATTACCATAAATTTCATTTCTAACTCTCATCCTTATATTATCTATGTCTCATCCTAATACATTTCTTAAATTAATAAACCCGCTATTTTCACCATATATACTAGTTACCTTTTTCATGACATTGTTTATATCCCTTTTTGTTTCTATCCTTTCTATGACAAGGCTAGTTTTTAATTTCAATAGTTGAATGAGTTCTATTCAACACTTTGTTGAAGTCTATCTAAGTAAAAGTATTCATGAACAAGTTACATAAGAAATTTGTTTATAAGGTCAATCAATACTAAAAGAATTATGTGTAATAGAAACCCCTAAGTGCACATAATATTTCTTGCAAACCAAACCAAGATCTAAATCCTAAAAGGTAACTCTATATATTGTGCAAAAACTAATAATATTTTCAAATGTACAATCGAAAGCATAAATAAGCAACAAATACAATACTTACTTTGAGGGTGCGTACAATAGTCAATAACCAAGGAAAATAATCATCATTTCCCAAACATCCCTATAAAACCATTAGTAGATTTTTATAGACATCAACAATAATTATTTTTTAGCTAATAAGTTGATTATAAGGAAAACAAAAATCTATTGTACTACTGTAGATCTCGACCATTTCTACTTCTATAGATTTCCTTCAAAATAGAAAAACCAAAGAGCAAACTTATGAGCATTAATCTATCATAATGGGTTGAGATTTTTTTATTCTTATCAAACCCCTATCCAAGAGATAAGAACCCTATTTGAGCAAAGGAGGCATGGAGAATGAGAAATATTACTAGTTGATATATGTGTAGTTGTCAACTTGTTATAATACCATTATGAGGTGATGTTGTAGTACGAATGGGATTTTTTCAATCCCGTATAATATTTAAAAAAATATATTTAAACTATTATCCTTTAATATTTATTAAAGTAATATAGTACAATATAAATCATTTAATCTAAGAAGTGTTCATACTCTAGTATCTTACATTTTTTTGGCATACAATTTTATGAAAGCCAAGCTATTAGTAAATATCAAAAATCCAATCCATTTAGATAGGTGTTAGGAACCTATAGTAAAGTCTCCCTACACTAGGAAAATCTTGTCTAAAGAGGGGGTTTTGAGTAGATTGGTGTCGAAGAATTGAGCAAAATGAGAGGACCTAAAGTTCCTTCTACCTATCAAGTAGTTCATACTAGGAGTATGTTGAAGATACCAATAAGAGAACGCCTACACTAAAAGTTGTTAGTGGATTCCAACCTCCCTATGCCACGAGGCAATGCTAACCAACTAGATCAAAATAATGAAGGCTCTTAGCCTTTTTGGTGGTATCTAATACATCCCCTACTATTGGTAAGAGTCCTAGAACCTTTTTTATGATAGTAAAAGGGTCTTTATATTTAGTAGGAATGTTTCCTTCACTCTAGTTGCGAACTCACTTATTTCCTGGGTGAGTGGGTTCAAAAACCAAGCTACACTCCACATCTGATAGGGCTTCTTGTAATTTTTCAACAGTGCTCTTAGTAAATAAAAATCAAAGCAATGAAAGAACAATAAAGGACCCAAGGTGACTAGGCAAGATATTGGCATCATTCAGAGGATCTTAAGATCAACAAATAAATAAGCATTCTAGATATTTCAAAAGGATATTTTTTTTCAAATCACATAGCCTTCTTGATCCATGTAAAAGTCACACCGATCATGGAAACAAAGAAAGTGAGGTTTTTTGACCCAATACTTGCTCATATTATTCATCTAAAACCTAAGGGAAGAGACTAAGGTAATTACCATATGAAGAAAACCTCAAAGCTTAAGAAATCAGGCAAGAAGCAAGACAATAGCACATGATAAATTCCTCACCTCAATTTAAATTCGAAGACAATCATATGTTCAAGCTAGAACCACACAATAAAGAAATACCATCAAAACAACTGGGTCACTAAAAAGAGTCTTGAGCTAAAGGTTGCTACCAGGGTCCGATAGTCAAACCCCTAAAAAACTAAAGGTAGTAGAGCTAAGGGAAAAGCTAGAAAGGTTATGGTACCTCAAAGGCCACATCAGGTAAAAATTCTTGAATGCCATAAACTTGAGCAAGGGTCAATCAACACAAGCACCAATTGATTCCAATGAAAGGACAAGTAGGGTAATAGCACAAACATTAGATAAATGTAAGGATGGTTCCCATATTATCTCAAAATCAACCAAGAAGTTTTTTCCCTTTTCCAAGCAAGCCTAAAGGTTGATTTTCCAAAAGGAAGACCCATTAATGCCACGTTTATGAAGGACCATTACATTTGTAGATAGTATTTATAATGATTAGATTTAGGACCTATTATGGATCTACTAGTGTAGTACTTCAAGCTTAGCAATCGAGAATGATACAAGTGCTCCCGCTCATAACAGTTGAGGTAAATTCAAATTTTAAATTTTGATGAAGGTTGTATAACTAACCAATTTTGTAACATATTAAAGAAGAAAGAATAATAGTTCCTTGTTTCTAGTATCTCATCAATTAAAGTTATTTTATCACTTCTCTTATGTATTGATCTAGATTCGAGCCCTAATTCATTCTATGTGCAGGATATTTTAAGCCCTTTCACTGTAGCGTATGTATTTCATTGGTTTTAACATATATATATATATATATATATATATATATATATATAGATAAGTGTTGTGGTTATTTTCTCTCTACCTCATTCTTTGTGTGTATATAAATTTGTATGGGAACCTCATGACTAGTATCTATTTCTTGTACAAATTTTATAAGAATAAATGTGTATGTCGTAATGAGACCCTGTTCACTTTCTTGGCATGGGTGACTCATGTGTTAATTAATCCTATTAATGCATAGAGAACACTTGTATTTCTTGGCACATTGCCACCCTTAGTCTAATCTAGATAGGTTTTATGCTTTTCTTTACTGCTTTTATCTCTTTCCTTTTCCAAGACAAGACTAGATAGACTAGGGTAGGTTAGGAATATTAGCTTTTGATGCCACATACAATGGGAGATAGCAATCACAAGATGCAAAATGAAATAAATTAAATGTGTGAGATGACTAAAATATGCTATTGTTGTACCCCATAGTTACAACTTAGTTTTCACCCCTTTTTTTTTAAATTTATCACAATTAATGTCTAGGTGAACTTAGGGTGCAAGGCTCAATTTTTGATGATTCCAGAGAATTAATATTTTGGGTTTAATCTAAATTTTTGGCTTGCATCAAGACTATTTTCAAATTTTTGATTGTATTAGAGTCTTGAATTTGTTGGCACTTTGCATTCTTGGAGACTGGGCTTTAGCCACATTCATTTAAAATCAATATATTTGAAGATTGACATATAATCTGAATTATTTTGGCTGGATTACTTCAGAAAATTCAAATCCTAAGGTTTTATTAAAGGTCTAAATAATTAAAATTCATTTTAGGGTATTCCAATCTCGTCACTTTTGCCCTACATTTTGATGTGAAATTGATATGGCCATAACTCGAGCTAGAAAACTATGTTTGGGCTGATTCAAAAATTTGTAGAAATCACTTGATCTCATTTTCACAGTGGCACTAAATTTTCATAATTTTAACTATTAGGGTTTTCCAAAAATAGCAATTTACAATAGCATCATGTGAACTTTATAATGATGCATATCATGAACCATGATGATATTTTGGATGCTCTCAATATATTTGCATACCCATTTGGCCCATTTAGATTCCTAGAAATTTTCGTAGGATTTTGAGCACTTTGAATTTTACCCTATTTTTGGCACTTCGGGATGACTGAGAGCTCCCGGTCAGATTTGGTCTCCATTAACCAAGCCTAAAAAATATCCTTGGATGATTATAGAAAGTGCTATGATATCTATAATAACCTCTCATTTTTTGTGTAAAATAATCCATTTTTAATTTGGTGCCAATGTTTGTAGACTTAAATATCGAGAAAGCTTGTCGTTGATAGACCAAAGCCATCACTCTTACAATTAGCGAAGAAGAGTTCAATCAGTGACTGCATAAAGTCTTATCTTGAGGAAAATTTAAAAATTGCTCTTCAGGAAAAATCCTATCACCAATCCCATCAACGATAATAGTTTTACATCAGCGACAAGGGTTTTTGGCAACCTTCATCGCTCTTCGTGAAAGCCCATCGACAATGCAATCAACGATAATGCAATCTGATAAGTGACAATGTATTTTTAGTAGCCTTCATCATTCTTCAGATATTCCATTGGCAATTGCATCAATGATAGACATAATCCTTCAGCAATAAGGGTTTTTATGAGTGGATGCAATAATTAATTAACCCTAATATTGAGCACTTTAAATAAAGTCGTAGAAAATAATTTAATCAGTCTGAATACTTAGGGTATTTTAATTAAAAGGACATTGTGAAGATATTAATATTAAAGTCTTGAGAAAAATAATAAATAATTTGGCCAATAATATATTATGGCTCATGTTCTTGCTCCAATAAAATTGCATCACTTATGTATCAAAGTCGAAAGTCATGCATTGACGACATCCAATGAAATCTCATCACCAATAGAAGAGAGTCATCGCTGATGTATTTTCAAAAGTGATTGTGCATCGTCGACAAAGTTATTTTTGTAATAAAATCAGTCTGGATATTTTAATTAAATCTATAGGGTTTAGCATAAATTTCATGACAAAAAAAGACTATCGTTGGTTAAAAAAGCATCGCTCTTTCCATCACCGACAAAGGGTTTTCATGAGTGATACAAATTTAATGGCTTGAATTTTCTTACCCATAGAACAAGGTTGTCACCGATTGCATGAGCGAAGGATATTTCCATCAGCGACAGGGTTTATAACAAGCTGATAATGATTTCCAATGAAAATGTGGAGTGCGATCTTTTATTATCGCACAATTATGACAACGTCATGCTTTTCCACATGATAATGGATGCCTGGCACTTGGGAATTTTAATTACCCATGACAAAAATCACAAGGCACCTATTGTGGATGAATTTCAGCTCCCCTTTTCTATTAAGTCCTTTCATCCCTATTTTTTCTTTTATGTTGTGGACTTGTTGTTTGACAGTCGCAGTGGAGCCAAGCAGCACGATAGTGGAGCTTACCAGTGTGGTGATGGAACCAGTGGCGGAGGTCATGTTCACAGAAAGGGGTTTTATGCCATTTCTTAAAAACATTCAGGTGATGACCGGGAAATCATGGTGGCCATCTTGGAGACCTAGGATAGAGTGAATAGTTTCAGGGGCAAGAGGACTCCAAGGGGGATGAACTTTCAAAAGCGGGTGACAAAACAGAGGATGAAGACAAGAAGGTTGAAGAGGAGGTCAAGGATCCTTAGTTGTCCTATCTTATATGTTTGGTCTATGGTTGCCCTACGTGGGGCCTTAGTTTATTTTTGTTTAGTGATAGGTTGCCTTGTGTGAAGCCATATTATGGTTTTTGAAGCATGGTTGCCTTGCATGGAGCATGTTTTTGGGTTTTTTATCTGGCTGCCCTACGTGGAGCCTTGGATTGGTTTTTTATTAAGGCTTCTATACTTGTGACACTGGTTGTTTGGGGTAAACCTCATAGGTCATCTGGTGGTAGCCACATTTTGTGGGCAGTTCTACTGCTTATGTATAGAGGTTTTGGGTCATCCTTATAAAACCCGCATGCAATGAATAGTACCTAACTTACCAAAAAAAACAAGCTACTTGAGGAATTAAGAAAATAATTACAAAAATATAATATAATATATATATATATATATATATATATAATAAAAAATATAAAATATATATATATTACATGGATATGAGCATATAATGATTAATTAACCCTAATTTTGAGTGCATTAATAAGACTTTATGAATGATTTAATAAATAATCTGGCCAATCAAATTCCATCGCTAATGTATCAATGCTAAAAGTCTTGCATTGCCAAAATCCAATAAGATTTTATCACTAATGTAAGGGAGCCATCATTGATTGTATTTTCGATAGTGATTTTCATCACCGACAAGGGTGTCTTTACTAATAATTTTGGCATGATTTTAATACTAATGAGAATCCATCATCGATCGAAAAAAGCTATCACTCTTCCAATCAACGACAAGGGCTTCCCATGAGCGACATGAATTTAATGGCTCAAATTTTTTTGTCGATCAAACAAAGCCATCGTGCTTCCAATCAATGACAAGGGCTTTACATGAGCGATAAGGATTATGCATTGCCGATAGATTTTAAAAGTTTTTTTTTTTAGTCTGAAGTATAGAAATGATTTTAGCATAATTTTATATTAAATGACGAAGTCTTTTAATCATCCAAATTTAATATTAGAAGCCCTAAAATTTAATAATTAAAATTAAAATCCAAAACATTAGAAAATAATAAAAATTAAAAATTAAAATAAAAGGCTAATGTTAAACCTTAGGCAAACATTCAATAAATCTAAAAACATCAATATTAATCGTTATAATACTAAAATTTAAATTTCTTTCATCGCCAAAGTCTTAAATTAGATTTTTTCTTCTCTATCTGCAAATGATCGAAACAAGGGGTGAACAGGAAAGTCAAACAGTCAAGAAAGGAAGTCGAACTATTGAGAAAAATCATATTCATTGAACTTGGACTAAAACCTGACCAGTCGGTGCATGACATATTAGATGGAATATGATTATTTAGCTATCCAGAGCTTCATTGAGAAGTTTCTAATTAGTTAGAGATCCAATATTTTCATCAACAAAGACTAGCCTCAGGTCATATAGTCTATTGTTCAGTTTTCAACTACCAAAGCTATAAGTGACAATGTTGAAGCCAAGAAATCCTATCATCTATCTGAAGCCTTATCATTGATCGGATCAGCAAAACCTCATCTTCATTAGCAATCGTGAAATGGCCTAAGTTTGAGCAAATCTTCTTCGTCGCTCTTAAGAAAAGCCTATCGCCGATCCATCAACGATAACAAGTTTTCATCAATGACAAAGTTTTCTAGAGGTATCCAAAGGATCAAGTCATCATGGTCGTAGGTATTCCCCCTCCCAACATGAGATGTTTAATAAAATTTCAGCCTAATTCTACCCCAAATATTATAATCATCATCATCGATAGGAAGTTGCCTTCGCTCATACATCAACGACAACATATATCCATTAGAGAGCAAGTCTGGCTATCATCCTCACTGAAAGCACGAGATTCCGGGCGAAGGAAACACTAATTGCGATGCATTCAAAATCAAATACGCTTAAGTCCTAGAAATGTAAATTGCATGAAATGAAAGAAACGCATTGGAAGAGACACAAGCAAATGGAGAAAACACAGCCCTTTCATTAAACTTTCTTGATCTCTCGTTACAAATACGCCTCCTCCCTTTTCAGGGGCTAGGAGCGTTAAAAGAATTTGACTACAATCGAGACTTAAGGTTCCTCTTTCCGCATGCCCACACTTGAAATGGACGGGCCAAGATGATGCCGCCGCCGATGTCGATGAGTCTTTGACCTCTCGCTGCTCCTCCTACAAATAAAGAAACAACGAAGATGTCAGTAGCACCTGTTGCAAATAGTAAGTGTTTGTTCTCTAAAATCGCCAAAAGATGCATGCAAACATTTGTCTAAAACAGTGATAGACAAAATGACTCTAAATGACCTGAAAACCTGACAGAGGACAGAAAACATCACCAGAAGGCCACCGCCACCGAGACAGTCGGCCAATCTGCCTTCAACTGGAATTCGTCCCTGGGCAGGACGAATTCGATCGCTATTCGTCCCCGGGTGGGACGAATTCTTCGTGTTGGAAAAGCCGACCCGATGCTCGCTCCAATGTCGAATCCCGAGACCTACAAAACGCCCGCAAACAGAGGGGTTATGTAATTGGGGCCATTTTGGGACGACCCAGATGGTCGGATTCTCCCAATTTGGCCTCTATCCTCGGGAATTCGATATCGCCACCTGCAAGTTAGTGAAACAACAAAGCGACAAAAGGCATGATAAAATCTGATCAAAATGTTATGAAATTGAAGCTATGAGTTAACCAAACAGAATAACATGAGATGCAACCTGAAACAATAATCTAGAATGCTTTTGGAATAAAACTTAGAAAGTGCGGGGGTGCCCAAGTGGGCCTCCCACCGTTGGCACTTGATCTTGGCGCCAATCCACTAGGGATGGGCCCAAAACCTCTTAGGATTGGGATGTCTGCAAATTGGTTGATTCAGGTGTCCATATGTTGGATTTGGGTCAGATTCAAGCTTCCAAAAGCCACCCAACAACCTCCCTTGCAAAAGAGATTGGTGGATGTGAGAAGGTGAATCAAAGGGGATGCAAGTGGGTGTTCAACTCGGCAGCACTTCGTTGCTTGAAATCTCCTTCAATCTGTCCCTTTTGGGTGAGAAAAGTCCCACCTTTTATAGACCCATGGGGTCTCTTTTGAGAGGGAAGCACAAATGCCATGTGTTGGTCATAGGTGCCATGTGGCAGTCATGTCTTCCCATGAGGGAGGGGAGTCCTCCATTGACTTGGGCTCTCATAATTGCCCTTGTGACAGTCCTCTAACGGCCTATCTATCCACCCACACACGTGTGCGAGGCAGGAGTCATCAACTGACTGTCCTGGGCTGCCACTTGGCACCATTCTTCTTTTTGCCCGTTAAACTTGGAATTCGTCCCTCGGGGAGACGATTTCAGAATTCGTCCCTGGGTGAGACGAATTCCAGCTTAGTATTCGTCCCTGGGTGAGACGAATACTGAGCAAAGTGTCTAAATGTGCCAAATTGCTTCCTGACCTTACAAAATTGCTATGAAAGTGGTTAGGACCACTGTTTGACCTCCCGAGGGCTGCCCTGGGGCTGTGTTTGTCAAAGCGATCAGTGTTTGCGATCACATAATCGGATTGGTGCTGTTTTGGTGTCTACAGATGCCCCTTTTTGGGATGCGCTGTGCATAGCGCAGCGCCGAGCAAAAATAGATAACCAAAGCACTAATGATTAGGGTTTCTTGGTAACCTAACCAACTTTTGATGCCCCAAGCATGGAAAGGGCATGCATTCTTGAATCCTTGCTTCTGACGAGCTAAGGAGTTTGATTTCAAGTGTTAACCTATTTTGGTGAGGTGTGACTTGAACTTGGACATTGATCAGTCATGATTAGGCAAAGGGCGCAACCTTTTATCCTCAGGGGAACCTTGTGTTCATGATTCACGAAATGCCAAGTGTTTGATTGATTTGATTGTTGCTTGTTTACTGCCCCAAGCAGGAGCGTGATTGTCTTTGTCAATGATTCTTTGAATGCATGTCGTTTTCCTTAATTGGGTGTGTGATTGTTGATTGGTGACTAAGTGTGACTACCCCCTCAAGCGACGAATCGATGAGGGAATGACCTTCATGAGAAAAGCGACGAGTCGCTTGACCCAAGATGACTTGTGCAAGGGTGCCTTTAGATGGTTTATCGTTAAGCATGTGCAATTTTTCCAACATCTGGACCTATTTTTGGTGGGTGTTAACCCTTTTGGTGATGCCATAATGGGGTGAAATCATCGACAACCCATCTTCCCGTGGAGCGGTCCGGCTATGGTAGCCTTCTTGGGGAAGTAGGAGAGTGACAATTTGAACCCCGACATCGATTTTCTATGCCAAGAGGTTAAGTGCAAGAGCACTTGTGTCCGGCAATGCTTATTGCTTTGTTTTTATGTTGCATTTTTTTGTTGTTTTTGTTGTTTTTTTGTGACACCATTTGGGGATTAAATTATCGAAAATCTGTCTTCCCGTGGAGCGGTCCGGCTATGGTAGCCTTCTTAGGGAGTAGGATAGTGATAATTTTGTGACTCCAATGTCTATTTTGTATGCTCTGGATGTCAGGTGCAGTAGCACTCTTATCGGGCATAGTTTATTGTCTGTTTTTAGTGCATTTTTGATCATTTTTTGATGTTTTTGAAGTGCTGGTTTGAATTCGTCCCTAGGTGGGACGAATTCCAGCTGTAGAATTCGTCCCTGGGTGGGACGAGCGCTAACCTGAGCGCTCATCCCAGTCAAGGACGAATTCCAGCTCAAAAGGCCTATTTAAGGGCCAAAACTTGCATTTGGGCTCATTTGTGTCATTTTTTTTCTTGCGATTTTGGAGCTCTGGGAGGAGGAGGTAATTCTGCGAAGCGAAGCGCTGCTTGAATTCTCTCTGCCATCATGAGTGCACAAACTGGTTCGAGCGGCGGAGCCGAAGCGAAACCTGTAAGTGTCTTCTAGAGCTTATTTTTGTTTAAATTTGCACTTGTTTTATTTAATTGTTTTTGTGATGTTGTTTTTCAAAATGTGTTTTAAAACTTAAATCCTGAAACCTGATTGAAGACAACTACTTGAATTTTCTTTTTATTTTGTACGCTTCTTTTCCATGATTTTTAATTTTTTTTTGTTGAATTGTTTTCTTTTGCAGGTTAGGAGCCGGTACCGTGTACCTACCGCCTTTACTGAGGCGCGGGGTGCACTGACTGATGGTGATTGGGAATGGCTTGATGCCCTTGGGCTCAAGTAGGTGTCTCGACTAGAGCCTGTGGTCCCGGATCAGGCCTATCTGATGGCCCTGATCAAACTTTGGGATCCGCGGACCAACACGTTCCATCTCCCGACAGGGGAGATGACTGTGACTTTGGAGGATGTCTATCGGTTGCTTCGGATTCCGATAGATGGACTGCCCATTAGGTCATCGCCGCGTGATCAGCGGACTATTGTACTTACGAGATGCTTTGGGCATGGGGAGCGGCTGGGTGTAACGAACCCAATGGAGACACCGAGGTGGACTCCAGTCGGCGGGATTTTGGTTGGCTGGTGGCAGGAGAGGGGGGTGTTAGGAGTGAGGCACGCATTCTTGATGGGCCTCATTTCTAACATGCTTCTACCTGATTCGTCCGACGTGAGGTTCCCGTGGAACCTGCTGGATTTGGTATGGCAGTTGGTAGAGTGCCCGATAGGGGCACCATTGATTTTGAGATGGGGACAGACATTGTTGGCACAACTCTACGGGGAGCTATATGGGGTGCGCTGTCGGCAGCGGAAGGGGGTCAGCTATAGCTATCTGCTGCAGTGCTGGGGTTGGCAGCACATAGTAGTGGAGAGGCCGACCGGGTTACCGTGGATGACTCGGGCGGTGATGGATGACACGGAGATAGGCTATGCAGTTTTGTGGCGGCGGTCTACGGAGCAGGGGCAGAGTCGGCGATGGGCAAGTGCTGTAGAGCACTATACCGATGCCTTTTCTTGGCTCACTCTAGGGGAGGTGTTTTGGCACCCTTATCGGGACTGTCCAGCCTGGCCAGAGGCTGGAGAGTGGCTCCGTCGGGTACGCAGGGAGCGGTGGTTGACTGGGAGGCACGGGACGGAGCATGAGTTCTTTTCATACAGCCGGGTTACACGACAGTTTGGGGTGCGCCAGGGGTTGCCTGGTGAGCCCGTGGTCTATCGACGATGGGGAGATGAGAGGGATTTAGATCCACCGGTCACCGCGCCATTGGGCGAGGAGTCAGATGTGGTTATTGATGTCCCGGACGTAGATGACGTTGGGACTACCACTGAGTATGACTCGTGGTGGGTACTACGGTGATGGAGAGGAGAGGGGCCACTGGGAGGCACGGAGGCGGTAGTGGAGGGTGCTGAGGCAGCAGGGGATGATTGGGGAGGTCCGTTGGATGATGCGGACATGTTGGATGTGGGGGATGAGGATGTAGACTTGGGCGCTCCGGATCAGCCGGACATGCAGGACGTGGAGGAGCAGTGGGAGCCAGAGCAGGCTGCTGTTCCAGAGGGTCCTGTTCGTCAGGCAGACACAGAGGAGGTGGAGTCTGAGATACGCGCTGAAAATGCGTGACTGATAGAGCTGCTACGGATACGGGATCTGGAGTTGGGGGATGCGAGGCGGGAGGGGGCGCACTTGGGAGAGGGATCTCCTACGGGCTCAGCTGGTAGAGCGGGATAGGGTTCTGGCACAGCGCGACGATGCGGTGTCATACTATCATCGACGAGAGGCAGAGTGGTGTCGGCACCGGATAGACTTGGAGAGGGAGGTCATCCGCCTTGGTGGGCGGCTACCTGAGCCCTCGGTCAGTGGATCTTCATGGCGGACGAGGGATAGTGCGACTGAGCAGTCAGCATCATCTCGTCGTCGACGATTAGATGAGGGAGGCGGTAGCAGGCATGATGCGGGGGCCGGTAGAGCCGCCCTGCAGGGTCCCATAGGACCCACACCACGGGGGTAGTTCCCGTCGCACCGATCCTGCGTGATCATGGTGGTCGACGCTTTAGGTTGGGTTTTTGGATATGATTGCGGGGATTGAGGACCAGTTTTGTAGCCTGCGGGCATTTTTTTGACGATATATATATATATATACCGGTTTTATTGTGGTTTTTTACATGTGATGATTTGATTTTTGTTATGCATGATGGCTAATGACTATGGATGTATGCATGTTTATTTATTTTGATGAATGCTTATGTTATGATGAATGCAAATGTTTTTTATTTCTTTTTGATATGCAAAGTGAAATTGATGAATGATATTTGTGGTGATTGGTTACGGCACCATAGGCTGTTTAAGACGCTCTTTAATTCGTTTTTAGGTGATTGCTATGATGTATGGCTCTTGTATGTATACATGTGGTTTTCTCTTTTTGTATTTTCTGATGGTATTGTAAGGATGAAAAGTAGCGCAGTTGGTTTATAAATGTAGCTAAGGTTTTCTGAGACTCAGACATTTTAACTCACTAGCCACGACTGTACTTTGTCTTACAAGACTTTTGAACAAGGTATGAATCGGACTTGTTTTTGACCCAGCTATTTCACATCCCCGTGTGTGCAATTGAGTTCATTATTGTGGTATTTATCAGGATACCGCTAGTGCCAGATGGGCTTTCAACCGAACCTGTACTGAGGATCACCTAATTAGCTCCACTAACTCCTTTGTTGTATTTAGTTAGATTAATCTGCGGTGTTATCCAAGATGCCATAAGCTAGCTCATCCACATGCAAACATTGATCTGTACGCAAGTTAATGTGATAGATATATCGTCATGCGAGAGGTTTACCGCCAGTTATCGATAGGCTATCAACCAAATCGGTACTCGTGGCTTGCCTTATGACCTTTTAGAATGCTGAGAGTTCCAGGGATTCAAGTTCCACTCCCTTCTTTTCTTCAATTGTATTGGGATACTTGCTCGTTTGTAGTGATAAGATCACTGTTTATTTTGATTTGTTTTTCTTTTGAGCAAGGGATTGGGGAGATGGAGTGATGAAAATCACTATCGTTTGTGCCGTTTGATGTGTGCACTGTATGATGTCAAATATTTGATTTTTGACATTTTGCAAATTTTTGATGTTTTGCAACTATTGAGAACTAGGGATTCTTAAGGAATTGGGTAGGGAGGATGCTTGTCCTTTTGCCAACTCTCAGCATTCTTGGGGTCATTCGCACAGGGGGATGAGCAAGATAACCGTTTCGCTTTTGGTGACCTGGATTACCTGTAGGTTTCATCTTTCGTTCACACAACTTAGGAATTGTTTTATGTGTTTTAATTTGTGTTGGGATGTTACGTAACAAGGTGTATTTCAAGTGTGACTCTACCTTCGTAAAATCTGTTTGACTTGATACATTACATAGCTAAAGAGCAAAATGATGACTGAATCATGAAAACTCTTGATACATTAAAAGACCACTGACTCTAGTGTGGTAAAAGCAATGCATGGTGTTTTTGTTGTTTTTGTAAAATGGAACAGTGTGGAATAAGATGGTCTATTAGAGCAATTACAGCCTATGGTGCCTTTGACCTATACAACCACAAATATGCAACGTATGGATGCAATGCTTAATGCAGCTACATGTTTTTGTATTTTTGATGGATTTATTTTTGTGAATATGAATATGAGGTGCGAGAAGAGCTCTCGATTGATGAATTTGAGTATGCCTAGATATGAGATGCAAATTTTTGTTGTTTTTGATTATTTTTTATTTTTGACCAAGTGATTGTGGACATCCTTGGAGCATTTTGGTGACCAAGTGATTGCGATAATCCTTGGAGCTTTTTGGGTGACCAAGTGATTAATAATCCTGGAGCTTTTTTGACCAAGTGATTGCGATAATCCTTGGAGCTTTTTTGGGTTGACCAAGTGATTGCGATAATCCTTGGAGCTTTTTGGGTTGACCAAGTGATTGCGATAATCCTTGGAGCTTTTTGGGTGACCAAGTGATTGCGATAATCCTTGGAGCTTTTTGGGTTGACCAAGTGATTGCGATAATCCTTGGAGCTTTTTGGTTTTGACCAAGTGATTGCGATAATCCTTGGAGCTTTTTGGGTGACCAAGTGATTGCGATAATCCTTGGAGCTTTTTGGTTTGACCAAGTGATTGCGATAATCCTTGGAGCTTTTTGGTTTGACCAAGTGATTGCGATAATCCTTGGAGCTTTTTGGTTTGACCAAGTGATTGCGATAATCCTTGGAGCTTTTTGGTGTGACCAAGTGATTGCGATAATCCTTGGAGCTTTTTGGTTGACCAAGTGATTGCGATAATCCTTGGAGCTTTTTGGTTTGACCAAGTGATTGCGATAATCCTTGGAGCTTTTTGGTTTGACCAAGTGATTGCGATAATCCTTGGAGCTTTTTTGTTTGACCAAGTGATTTTACGGATCCTTGGAGCATTTTTGGGATATGGCTCTCTTAGATATAAAATGGTCGCAAATGACTGATATTCAAGGGTTCTGTTTCCTTGATACCGTCAAGAGAAGCTAGCCGGTACGTCCCGGGTCCTATTTTGCTATCAATGACATATGGACCTAACCAATTTGCCGTGAACTTGTCCCTTAGGTGGGACGGCAAATTAGAGTTCTGTTGGTTTTCCTTCAAAACCAAATCACCAACCCGAAAGTCCCTTAGGTGAACTTTCATGTTGTAAGCTTTCTTAAGCCGCTCTTGATAGATACGTAAGTGCTCGAGAGCATTCACGCGTCGTTCGTCAAGCAACGTAAGTTGGTCTAACCGGGCTCGCCGCGCAGTGTCATCATCGATGAACTCCTGCATTGATATGCGAAGGGAAGGAATTTCCAACTCGAGAGGCATTACTGCCTCTGAGCCATACACGAGCGAAAACGGAGTTGCCCAGCTTGGCGTCCGAACGCTAGTGCGGTAAGCCCAAAGGGCAAGTGGGATTTGTATGTGCCAATCCTTATGACTGTCTGTGACTGTCTTTTTAAGGATGGCCACTAGTGTTTTGTTTGATGCCTCTGCTTGCCCGTTTGCTTGCGGATAATAGGGCGTTGAAAAGTTGTGTTGAATTTTGTACTTTGTGGTCAAAGCACGCACGTCTTTGTTCTTGAATGATGGCCCATTATCCGATATTATTTTGGATGGAATACCAAAATGACATATGATGTTATGCAAGATGAACTCCACAATGCGGGGTCCTTTCGTTGAGGTTAACGGAATTGCTTCCACCCATTTGGTAAAATACTCTGTGGCCGTTATGATAAACGTGTGACGGCCTGACGATGCAGGGGAGATCTTTTCGATTAGATCGAGGCCCCACTACGAAAATGGCCAAGCAGACTGGACTGTCTGTAGGGCCCGGGAAGGTACGTGCATCAAATTGGCATGATGTTGACATTTCACGCACTTCTTGACATATTCGCAACAATCTCGCTCTAAAGATGGCCAATAATAGCCCATGCGGAGAATGCGCTTTGCGATGGCCATACCACTAAAGTGGCCACCACATGTACCGTCGTGCGCTTGGGCGACTGCCCAAGTGGACTCTTGCTGGTCCAAACAACGAAGAAGAATTCCGTCATAGCTGCGACGATACAAAATGTCTCCTATCAAGACATACTTAGCCGCTTTTTGCTTGAATGTTCGTTTTGCGGCGTGCGTCAATCCAAAGGGAAGATTACCTAACTTGAGGTAGTCTCTAATGGGTAAATACCAGTCCTGTTGATCAGAAACCTCGACAGTATGAACAACCAATCCCTTTCGAAGTTCTTCCCTAACAAATGCTGAATGGGATAGAACTTGTAAGAATAGCGTTGTGTTGCTATTAGTGGGAGTGGGGGAAAACAAGGACCCCCAGTTGGCACGTTTCAGACGATCTCGGATTCGAAAGAACTTATCCGAGGATGGTTCAATCTGGATCATGTGGATTCCTGGTGTCAAGTCTGAGCTTGCGCGCTCTATCACGGATTGCGATAAGGTTTTGACTTGAATAGTTGTCATATCACCGGAAAGGTCTTACGGGATTAGTGACCCCAAGGAGGCCATTGTGTCCGCAAAATGATTCGATGATCGAGGGAGTGCCTCGATGTCGTACCATTCAAGTTTTGCCAGGAATTTGTCCACGAGGGCTTTATAGGCCTTCAGAACTGGGCATTTGCATTGATATACCCCTTTGACTTGATTGACTATTAACAACGAATCACCAAAGATATTCAATCATTTGATGTTCATGGCGATTGTTGTCTCGAAGACCTAGGAGCAAGGCTTCATATTCTGCATTATTGTTGGTGCAATCGGAAGTTTAATTTAAATGACAGGGGCATTGGAGCGCCCTGCGGTGTGAAGAATACAATTCCCGTGCCACCACCTTGCTCGCATTTAGAACCATCGAAGAATAGGGTTATGTCGGCTCGTGACTCGAGCTCATCGAATCTGGCGATTCCGAGACATGGAAGACCCCATCATCGGGTAGTTCTATGACCGGAGGCTGATCGTCTTCAAGAGGAGCCTCTGCTAGTTGATCGGCTATGACTTGTCCTTTGATAGATTTTTGCCCAATGAACTCAATGTCAAATTCCGTCAACAACATGATCCATTTCGCCGTGCGACTACTATGATAAGTACGACTCATCATGTATCGCAATGGATTCTCCTTAGACACAACATACGTAGTGTTGCTCAAGCATGTAGTGGCGTAGCTTTTTGGTAGCAAACACCACTCGCCAAGCGAGTTTCTCAACGTATGCATAGTTAAGTTCGTAATCGACCAGGGTGCAGCTAAGATAGTAAGTAGCCTATTCTTTGTGAAGTTCATTCTTTTGGGCTAGCATGGCGCCCAATGCCACCTCGCAGCCGAGATGTATAAGTAGAACGGCACTCCTGGTCTAGGTGGTGCCAATACCGGCGGCGAAGCCAAGTATTGTTTGATTTCGTCAAAGGCCGATCGGCACTCGTCATCCCAATGAAATGTAACTCCCTTGTGCAATAATTTGTTCATGGGTCGGCATTTGTCAGATAATTGCGCTATGAAGCGTTTAATCGACGCGACCTTTCCTTGCAGACTTTTGAGCTGCTTGATGGTAGTTGGGGGAGCCATTTCAAGGATTGCCTTGACTTTCTTTGGGTCCACTTCGATGCCTCATTTTGAGACTATAAAACCCAAGAGTTTTCCAGATGTGACGCCAAATACGCACTTCTTGGGATTCAGTCTGACCTTATGCTCTATGAGGCGATCGAGGATCTTGCTTAAGTCACCGAGATGATCTGAGCGCAAAAGAGACTTGGCTAACAAATCATCCATGTAATCTTCCATAGTTTTGTGCATGTAATCATGGAAGATATATGTCATGGCACGTTGGTAGGTAGCGCCAACATTTTTAAGGCCAAAAGGCATGACCTTATAACAAAATGTCCCCCAAGGCGTTGTGAACGCCGTTTTAAGTTGGTCTTCGGGATTGATACGAATTTGGTTGTATCCCCGAGAAGCCATCCATTAGGGAGAGCATTTCATGACCTCGTTGTAGCGTCTACTAGCGCGTCGATGCTTGGCAAGGGGAAATCATCCTTAGGACTCGCTTTGTTTAGGTCTCAAAAATCGGTGCATATGCGAATCCTCCCGTCGGGCTTCTTGACGGGAACCATGTTGGACAGCCATGGCGGATAATCCACGCAGATGACAAATTATGCATCCAACAACTTTTGTAATTCGTCTTTGACCATCAAG
Source organism: Wollemia nobilis (assembly GCA_028583015.1). Classification (NCBI taxonomy): domain Eukaryota; kingdom Viridiplantae; phylum Streptophyta; class Pinopsida; order Araucariales; family Araucariaceae; genus Wollemia; species Wollemia nobilis. The sequence goes on from JAQPPZ010004935.1 coordinate 298,173, forward strand.
GCCACTGTTGGGTGCATCTTTCGTAGTTTTTGCTTTACGGGCTTGATTGTCAGATCAAGCGTTAAATTATGCGTGACTAGTTGTGGGTCTAGTCCCGGCATGTCTCTCGTATGACCATGCAAAAACTTCCTTCTTCGCTTTGAGAAGGGCGATGTATTCGGCTTGCTCTTCGGGGGAAAGACTTACCCCCGACTTGATAATCTGTGGATTCGTTGGGTCTAAGCCGATGTCTACGTCGGTCAGTTTCCTCGATCGACATGTGGGATCCGTCCTCCAACTGATGTGGAGTTGGGATCAAATGGATATCATTAGCTGAGTTTAGATCTGCGTTTGGAACCTCGGGTCCCTCTTCAGCCTGAAAAATATCTTGAGTTGTCCTTGGGGTGGAATGAAGCATTTCATCGAAAGGCCAGTACTCTGATGGTGATAAAGGTGAATTGACGTGATCCCAGTCGATGGCATCTATGTCTAGGTGCAATGATTGTGATGGATCGGCCGGATTGCGGATGGGTGCGGTCAAATCAATGGAGATCATGTGGATGGAATGAATTTGGTCTCCAGAACCGTGGGTGTGATAACTCGATTCTTTTAGATGCTCCCTATACTCTGGATCTGGCTCTATGGGAACGGGCACGAATGGATCTTCCCTAGGTGCGAATTCATCCCTATTTGCGAAAAGGATGGCAGTGGTCTTTTCTCAGCACTGATGTCATGATGGGATCTCGAGGTGGACGATGCTCATCTTGAATTTGGAGCCATGGATCCAATACTTGGTCCCACCTTGCAGGGTCTACCCACCATTCATGCCCTAACCGTATGCCCATCTCGTCCCATTAGATCTTCATGAGTTAAAGGGCGGTGATGTCGTCGCGCATGTCCGAGATAGTCCATCTCAGCCTCATCTTCTCGAATCACTTTCGGAGACCCAAAAATGTTCATTCTCTTCAAAGAACCGTTGCTTGCGACGTTGAGGACCCTCCTTGTTCCAAGTAAGTTAATCTGGTCCCATTGTGGTTGTTCCACTCTTGGTGGAGGGACCTGATTCCCTTGACACTGTATTGTTTCATCTGGAACCTCTAAGGGGAACAACTTCAGAAAGATGTCCGAAAGTCGTTGATGTTCTCTTTGAGGATTAATCTCTGAACTTTCGCCTCTCTCTAGCAAAGGAGAGGGATTACTGCTGTTTCCAAGGGTGTTTGTTGACCATGGGAGGTAGTCTCCCAATGTGTATTCTATATTTGGATTGGCATACGGATCTTGTGCCAATCCCCCCTTGTTGCCTATTTCTAGGCCTTGCATATTTTCAACCAAGATGTCTAAGGGCAGGGGGTGGTTGAACCCTACTCCTGACTTGTCATATGGCATCTGATATCTTGGTTGGCAAAGGACCCGCATCCCTTGCTCATATCTGCCTAGCCCGTATCCATGCCAATTGCATTGACCGAGATATTTTAGGGCAAAATCTGGGTTTGAGAGATAGTTGATGTTTTCAACAAAAGGCTCTTCGTCTGCTTCCTTTTGTTGGCATGGTTCAAGACCATGATCAAGGCCCCCATACACGAAATTCATTTGGTTTGGAGGGTAGCCTAGAGGAACAACTATCCCTATGGGAAGGCGAGGTCTTCCCATGTCTTGTACTCGACTCCAATGCTGGTGTCGCCACAACATTTTGCACTAAATATTCCCCTAGGGCCGTACTGGCCATTTCAACAGTGATTGTTGATGATTGGGTGGGAGGAAACGGTAGTCCTTCCTAAGTCCATTCCATGTTTGGTGGTTCAGGAGTCTTAGTTTCTGTTGTGCTAGGTGTTTCCTCCGTTGATACCATTGAAATTGTGGGCAACCTTTCTTCTAAAGGCTTAACCTCTTCCAGGATCTGTTTTCCCTTGTCCTTCTGTTGGGCCGTGATAGGTGGCGTTGATGATGAAGGAGCAGATGATGAAGTCTCACCTGGATGGGATTTTGCCTTGTTGGTCACCAGTGGTGCCTGCGGTATTGGACCCTGTTTAGATGGATTTAACTGGAAATCCAAATGTGTTGAAGGGAGGGTCGATTGAGGCATGAATTGTACCGCATTGCAATACTTGAAGGGCTCTAAGTCCATTGGGACTACATGTATTTCTCCTTCATAAGCATACTTTAAGCACTGGTGGGCGATCGAAGGGACACACTTCATGTCCCTGATCCAAGGCCGCCCTAGCAGTATATTATAAGCCATCTCGCCTTCTAACACATGGCACAGTGTAGGTATTGATTTTTGTCCTACCTGGATAGGCAGAACAACTGTGCCGACTGTCGAGCATATTGCATCGTTGAAAGCTCGCAGTGTGTACGTGGAGGCTGTGATGTGAGAGGCTGGCAGCTTCAAATGTTTTAAGGCTGTAGTGGTAATGATGTTACTGGACGAGCCAGTATCTACCAACACTCTTTTGTACGGAATCCCGTTGACCCGCGCGATAACGTGCAGGGGTGGATCTGCCATGTCATTCGATATCATTTTTACCTCGTCTTCTCTGAATGTGATGACCGGCTCCGTACATTGTTTCACATGTCCCACGAAGTTGTTGAAAGAATTTGCTTCATGAGGTTGTAATTCGATGGCTTTTAAAATGTCCATAAGAGCTTCCCTATGGGGTGCTGACTGTTGAATAAGCTCGTAAATGGACAGCCTAGCCGATGTGGTCCGCAAACTCTGCGTGAGTTTGGTCCGTATCGTGATTTCGGGTCTAGGCGGAGGCAACTCGCGTTGGGCGTTGTTGAGGCTGCGATGTTGTCGGAACTTCCCTCGTAGCTACCTCGGGGGCAACTGTTGGGTACCTTCTGTTCCTTGTCACTATGCTAATCATTCCCACAAATCCTTGCATGGGAAGATTCTGTCGCACCTCGTTAATCTGGAGTGGTTTTGCCTGTGCCTCGTGGGTAGGCAAAGGGTCCTTGAATACCCCCATTTGTTGGTTGTTTGGCGCTATGGGGTTGTCCACGGCCAATGTTCTATTGTCGATCAAATCTTGGATTAATTCTTTGAACTTCCAAAGCATCCATTCAAGTCGTGTCCTCTCCGCCTATGGAATCTACAATACAATTCCTCTCTCTATCCCCTAGGCTTAGGAGCATTAGGGTCTATATTTTGAATTTCTGGCAGAGTGACTAAATTTGCCGCTGACAAGCGGTCAAATAGGGAGTCCCTGGACTCCGTGTAAGGGGTGAATTGTCGCCTAGGGCGACGCTGCTGATTCTGCTCCTATCTTCTATTATCTCTTTCATAAGCAGGAGGCACTACCTCGGTAATTAGCCTTTTGAGGCTGCATTTCTTGCACAAGCGCGGGAACATTTATCGCAACTTGGTTGACTGTAGCATGTTGTGGTTGCGTTGTCCCAATTTTAGTGGTTTTATTCCACTCTTTCTTTTTAGGCTTGGCGATTGCGCCTTCGCCTATCTTAATCTCTTCTATAACTCTGGCTTGCGCCAAAGCTTCTTCTAAGCTGTCGTATTGTCGCAGCAACAATAGACCAGAGATTGATTTTAAGCAACTTTTTGTGAACATCTATGTGAGATCAGACATAGGGGGACGGTAGGGTAACTTAGAAAGCAAAGCTCTCCATCGATTCCCATATGCTGCCATTGTTTCTTCCTCAAATTGCTTGAGGCTCGCCAGATCACTCAGTGATGCCTTCTTCCTTGTGTTGAAGGCAAAGCGTTCAAGAAACGCATCTACTAATTGATCTAAGTTGCTTATGTTGTGTTTAGGTAGTTGTGTGAACCAATCCGAGGTAGGGCCTGCGAATGTGGTTATGAACGTTCTAAGCAACAATGCGTCATTATCTTGGATGCCGAAGCATTGGCTTAGAAATCTTGTAACGTGTTCTTGTGCGTCCTCTTCACCTTTAAAGATTGCCAATTGAGGCAACTTGAAGTGCTCGGGGTAAAGAGGTGTAGGCACTGAGGGATGCACCGGATTACTACGGAGTTGACGTAATGTGGGTTTTTGATGCCCAACAGATTTTGTCTCCACAGACTCCAAACGCTCTAATAGCGCTTGGTATGCATCGAAAGATTTTATTTCTTCCTCTCTTGTTCGCTCCCGTTGTAAGTTATGGTAAACTGGGGGCCTATGGAGGGGTGGCCGAATGGCAATCCTCCTGCCTTGATGGGGAGTTTCCAGCATATTCTATTTCTGGTTCGTACTCCTCATAAAGTTCTTGAGGAGTCTCTCGGGCGAGACCTATGACCTTGATCGAGTCCTCGCCGAAGGTACCCATCATTGTTTCGGGGAGTGGCCTCCCTCTCGGGTCTGTAAGATCTCAGAGGCAAAGCTTGACGAGGTCGTGGAGACCTGTCCAGCACCAACGAATTGTGCCTCTCATATTGTTCGGCCCTTTGGATGCGAGGGGTTGGCTCCCTCTCAGGTAGTTCATAGCGTAACTCATCCGCTTCGCGTTGCATGCGCTCTCTATCCAAGCGGTGTCGGTACTCTATCTCCTGATGACTTTGTTTAAGCCGCGTGATTTGGGCTTGACGGGTGGCCTGTCTAGCAACTATCGGGTCAATTTGGTCTACCCTATTTTTCTCAGGAGGTTCGAATGTTTCTCCTATGTGTTTGCCTCGAGTTTGCTGATCTAAAGTTTCAATGGGTCGCTTCCCTCTGTCGAGGTGGGCGACATGTACTCGAGGCTCTGGCCTTGATGTATGATCATGATACCTAGCAAGTGCGGAAATGCAAGGTTCCCACGCTGTTTGTTGTCCTCGAGGAATGCGATGGCTTTCCTCGTACTCTCTTTCACGGGTTTGGATGGGGCGGGCGGAGTTAGCTCGCCCTGTGTAAGGAGCCCTGCGCTCCGGATTTTGTCTTTCCATCCTGATGGGAGGTAAAGAAGGGATGCCATATCCACGTTGTCCCTCCAAATGGATAGTGTGCCTCTCTAGCGCTCCATCGCGCTGTGGCCACTCATGTCTAACCTCAGAAGGTGATTCTCTATTTACATCAAGGTCTACATGTAGGGCGTCTTCCCGAAAGGGGCTGCTTTGAATGGGCATACCCCACCGAGGATTCTGAATCGGATTCTTTTGTAGGCCAGACCGATAAGGCGGTATGACCAAGTCCTCAGGATCGAAGCGAAGGTGACTTGTGCCTCGCTTCTTGTGTACCTTTCGGAGCTTCTGCCCTTGATTGGGCTTGGCTACGGGTGTACACCATTGCGTTGCTTCTATACTATCTAAGTAGATTTTTATCTCGTTTATGATGATTTTTCTTTTTGTCTACACTAAGCAGAAATAAACACACACATGCGCAAACCGTGATTATCTCTTTTAAGGATTATTGGTGTGCCCTAAACCAGTTTAGTGAATTTTGATGTTTTGTTTTGTTTTTGTAGGTTTTGAAGAACGTTTAAATGCATTATGACGGCTCATATAACTCCCAAAATGGTAGCCCCTTCAATATACCAACCAAGCCGATATACCAACCTCTCTATATACCCGCCCTTACGAGAGGGAGACTATAGGTACGTGAGAGCAGAAGGTACATGGTACGTAGGTGGTACGGAAGGGGGATTGTCCTGTTAATGGCACCTACCATAGAAGACTTATCCTCGCGCGCATGGGAATCACCCTAGCGACACTCGGTCAGCTTTCATCAGGATTTACGCCTAACAACAGCTGACAATCGGGAAATGGATGCAAAGCTAAGCCAAGGTGGTGATGAACCCACCGTTGGTCTTGCTCAAGGGCTAGGGTCTTACGACCAGCTCCTTGGTTTAAAATTATTGCGTGAAGTGTGTGGGATTCATTTTATTTAACGAAAATGAAACAAGCATAAATGACTTTTCCTAATGCAATGCAGGATTAAATGAAAACAATTAAAGAAACAGAAACAAAACAGAAAATTTAACAGAGATCATGAAAATCCCTACCTCTTCTCTGCCTGGACCGGTTGCTTCTGAAATTTTGCTCTAAAAATCTACAAGCAGGAATTCGTCCCTCTGTGAGACGAATTGCAGAACATAATTCGTCCCTCCCAGAGATGAATTTGAATTCGTCTCGTGGTCGACGAATTTCGAGTAAAGCATCGCCACAACCAGAGACGAATAACAATCTGAAACACAAAAATGTACCTGTCAAGCACAAAACACAAAAATTTGATCAGTTTCTGTGATTTTTAAAACCAGGGAACAGTGTCCCACCGTGATCGCCACTGAAAGCACGAGATTCCGGGCGAAGGAAACACTAATTGCGATGCATTCAAAATCAAATACGCTTAAGTCCTAGAAATGTAAATTGCATGAAATGAAAGAAACGCATTGGAAGAGACACAAGCAAATGGAGAAAACATAGCCCTTTCATTAAACTTTCTTGATCTCTGTTACAAATACGCCTCCTCCCTTTTTAGGGGCTAGGAGCGTTAAAAGAATTTGACTACAATCGAGACTTAAGGTTCCTCTTTCCGCGTGCCCACACTTGAAATGGACGGGCCAAGATGATGCCGCCGCTGATGTCGATGAGTCTTTGACCTCTGCTGCTCCTCCTGTGAACAAAGAAACAACGAAGATGTCAGTAGCACTCGTTGCAAATAAGAAGTGTTTGTTCTCTAAAATCGCCAAAAGATGCATGTAAACATTTGTCCAAAACGAGAGAGTAAAATGACTCTAAATGACCCGAAAACTCGACAGAGGACAGAAAACATCACCAAAGGGCCACTGCCATCGAGACAGTCGGCCAATCTGCCTTCAACTAGAATTCGTCCCTGGGCAGGACGAATTCTGATCGCTATTCGTCCCTGGGTGGGACGAATTCTTCCGTGTTGGAAAAGCCGACCTGATGCTGCTCCAATGTCGAATCTCGAGACCTGCAAAATGCCCGCAAACAGAGGGGTTATGTAATTGGGGCCATTTTGGGATGACCCAGATGGTCGGATTCTCCCAATTTGGCCTCTATCCTCGGGAATTCGATATCGCCACCTGCAAGTTAGTGAAACAACAAAGCGACAAAAGGCATGACAAAATCTGATCAGAATGTTATGAAATTGAAGCTATGAGTTAACCAAATAGAATAACATGAGATGCAACCTGAAACAATAATCTAGAATGCTTTTGGAATAAAACTTAGAAAGTGCGGGGGTGCCCAAGTGGGCCTCCCACCGTTGGCACTTGATCTTGGCGCCAATCCACTAGGGATGGGCCCAAAACCTCTTAGGATTGGGATGTCTGCAAATTGGTTGATTCAGGTGTCCATATGTTGGATTTGGGTCAGATTCAAGCTTCCAAAAGCCACCCAACAACCTCCCTTGCAAAAGAGATTGGTGGATGTGAGAAGGTGAATCAAAGGGGATGCAAGTGGGTGTTCAACTCGGCAGCACTTCGTTGCTTGAAATCTCCTTCAATCTGTCCCTTTTGGGTGAGAAAAGTCCCACCTTTTATAGACCCATGGGGTCTCTTTTGAGAGGGAAGCACAAATGCCATGTGTTGGTCATAGGTGCCATGTGGCGGTCATGTCTTCCCATGAGGGAGGGGAGTCCTCCATTGACTTGGGCTCTCATAATCGCCCTTGTGACAGTCCTCTAACGGCCTATCTATCCACCCACACACGTGTGCGAGGCAGGAGTCATCAACCGACTGTCCTGGGCTGCCACTTGGCACCATTCTTCTTTTTGCCCGTTAAACTTGGAATTCGTCCCTACGGTGAGACGATTTCAGAATTCGTCCCCGGGTGAGACGAATTCCAGTTAGTATTCGTCCCCGGGTGAGACGAATAGTGAGCAAAGTGTCTAAATGTGCCAAATTGCTTCTCGACCTTACAAAATTTCTATGAAAGTGGTTAAGACCACTGTTTGACCTCTGAGGGCTGCCCTGGGGGCTGTGTTTGTCAACGCGATCAGTGTTTGCAGTCACATAATCGGATTGGTGCTGTTTTGGTGTCTACACTCACAAAAGAATTATTTTTT